>APFE031125432.1:127541-160650 GCA_000404065.3 Pinus taeda | reverse complement strand
TAGGGGCATGCGAACTTATAACAAGCATAGTTTTTCATTTCAAGCTTGTGTAAACATGAAACCGAATCCAAGCAGAGTTCTCCATGGTTCAAGCTTGTGTAAAAATGAACCCATACCCGAGTTACCTTTAAGCTCTTTTATGACTCGTAAAATACGAAAAGATTGCCGAGTATTGTTTCCCTTTTTGACTCGCTAAAGAGAATAAAAATGGAGGTATTCTTTCAGCTCTTTTATGACTGTTTAAAGATGAAAAGATTGCTGAGTTGTTCCTCTTGACTCGTTAAACGTAAATAAGAGGTGGTCATCTTTAAACTCCTTTCCGACCGTATAAAAAATGAAAGATCGTCGGACCCTTGTCGTTTCAGGTTCGTTGATGGTTACGAAACGACGTGATATCGATCGCTTTTTTACTTTTTCAAGTCGGTGTCACTACTTACAAGAAGTACTCCTCGGTCGTAATGGCTGGGTGGTTCTTTCGAGCTTATTTTTTACTTTTCCGGGCTCGAGAGACACAACTTTATGAAAAAGGACACCCATGGAGTTTTCTTTTTGCTATCTTTTCAAACTCTCTAAACATGAAAAGACGCCGAGTTTTTCCTTTGTCAAACTCGTTAAAACTTTAATGACATCGGGTTTTGTCGTGATGAAACCTTTCAAGAATATGCTATCCCCGTCAAGCTTTCCATCTAAAAATAATCGGGGTACTCGCCAGAAATGGTGGGGGAATAAAGGAACCGCAATCGTCGTTGTCGGCAATATGTCGCTCTTGAACTGGCACTTATCTGCATTCGTGTCTGGGTGGGGACATCTCATCTCGTTTCACACTTGCCTCTGTAGGTTTGGGATATCCTATTTTACCATTCATCTGCTCATTGCCTTGTCGTCATGACCCCTGATCATTTGACATCAAATACTTCCAAATCCGCTGTTGTGCCGCCGATATGTTCAAGAGACGTTGACCTCTGTAGAATACTCAACCTCCCTCCGATAACTCACACAAAACATATTGTCCCTCTCCGTCTCATTTCGATGATGTGGGAAACATTATGGCCCACCTTCGATCAAGATCACTTCTTGTCGACTTCAGCTCATTATCCAGGAAGGTGACCTAGAGACTCCCTTCAGGTACCTTGGAGCCTTCATGCCTCAATGGCAGGTTCTTTGTGTTCGACGCGAGGTTTTCATCATTGGCCTCCGATCGGATGATTCTACGGGTGTTCGACACCGGCTCATTGATTCGCACGTCGTGGATTGTACCTGTAGTACCTTGAGGACCATCGTCATTATTGGTGGCACCTCTCGCGTCTGTTAACAATTTTCATCATTGACTGGTAATCGGATGATGTTCATGCATGTTCAACTTCGACTCCTGTATTCACATACTTGAACTTGTACTGTGTTCGGGTCGAGTTGGAGTGCAAGACCCCGGATTGTGCATTTTGAAATCCAGGTTGCATTTTGTGGATTATTTTAATCATTACATGACTCATTTATTGGATGGCTGTGACCATACCTGAGTCTATTTCATTGATCCTCATCGGATGGCTGTGTCCATACCTGGGATCCAGTTTTATATACTCTGTTACGGATGGCTGCGCCCATACCACATATATCATGTACTTGAGATATCAGTTGTACGTCTTTTTGCAGGTTCTCCGGCGGTAGTGTTTTCAGTCACACATGTTCTTGTAAAGCACTTCACCCCTCTCTCTCTCTCGGGCTTCATGCTTTAGGGGGCATCTGTTACACAGTAATTTGTCACCGTTTGTCACCGTCCCTGTTACCTCTCTCCTGCATCTTGGAGGACTCATTCCGGGACTTGTGAGAAGTGACAAGACTTGAAACCACTTACATCATTCACCTCTGAACATGAGCTGCATATGCCCTTAAGACATCTCCTGCACCTTGCCCTTAAAAACAACCCTTTTTACATTAGCGCTGGCCCACTGTGTTATGCCTGCGCCAATGGGGAAAATCTTGTAAAAGGGGCACGCCATTAGCGCTCTGTCCCAGAGTCACAATCGCGCCAACCTTTTTGGGCAAAGTTTTGAACCAATCAACCTCCGAAATTTCTATCCAACTCATTCACCAACTGAATCCAAGTTAAGTGAGGATGGTTTGGCTTCGAATCTCCTTGAATGGGAAGTAGTTTGCCACCATTCCATAGAAGTTTCCAAGTGATGAAGCCAAATCCATTATTGTTGTGATTGATCTTATCTCTTCCTTTTCATCTATAAAAGCTTGTCTCCATGGCTTGAGCAAGCTAGTTCTGATTCTAGTGGAAATACTTGTGCTGAAAGGAAGATATCAAGAGATTGGAGTTGCAAGAGCCTTCTTTGTATCCATAAGGCTTAACCTAAGTAAGGAGATCTTGTCACCAAAGAGAGAGAGGCTTGTCCCTCATCCCTTCAAGCTTTGCAAGACTTGCGTAACTGAGCACCCAGCCAAAGGAGGACTTGACGTCAGGATGCTAGTTGTATTCTCCTTTGTTGATTATTAATAATAGATGACTATAATTATGGTTCCATTCTCATTGTACTTGTAATGGTTGATGTTGAATTATATCCTTCCTGACTGATGTATAATTGCATATATTAGATTTCACGCTTGTGTTTGTGTTGTTCTCTTTGTGTGCAGGTGTCCATTCACGGAGATAGTGGAGGATCGTGACCGGCCAAGACAAAGGAGCGTGGGCGACGTCTCTTCTACGAAACATTGGAACTCAAGTAGGTCTTCATCACCTACCTTTTATTTCCAATTAGGAACTTGTGTGATAGCATTGTTTGATTGTTGCTAGACCCGTTCTGGGCTAGTAGGGATCGCCTCTATCCGTAGAGGGGATTTACCTCTCCAACACGTAGAAATGATAGAAAACTTCTCTTTATTAATACTTTTAGATGATTATAGACTCGACTCGCCCTGTGCACTCAGTTGCAAGGGTCCGTACACTCAACTGCTGACAACTAGGCCTCTGTGCACTCAGCTGCAAAGTGTCTACCTATACTACGACCCAAAACATAGACTTACACTTCAGAGCTATGTCTTATACATCATATCTTCTTCCTTGATTGATTCATTAACTACTTAGAGCTTCACCCTCTTTATACAATCCCATGGTCTGCGTACCATGGGTAGATCTTCTATAGCCGACATTACATTATCAAAATAAGGGCAGAAAACCACATCACTCTTTAATAACTATGCACTCTGTTCCCACAAAATGTGGATTCTTTACATTGGACTTACAAAATTGGATCAAAATCTGGGCTCTAAGCCCCAAAACTACCCTTGGGGGATCCTGCGCCTTACAAAGAGAAGAGTCAAAGACACTATTAAGAGCACAACTGGGGATGCACTCAGTCAAGCATCTATGAACTTTCCTGTCCATGAAGACATCAAGTTGTTCATGGACAAGGATATCAAGATTAATGGCAATGGCATCACAGCAAACAGCACCATCAATAGTAGCAGAAGGCATCATACCTACATGCAATTAATGCAACAGGAAGGTTGTTGACAACACAGAGGTGGAACACATTTGCAAGCTCAAGCAGATCCACTAAATACGAAAGAAGCTTTGAATATTGAGGCTATGAAGTGAGGGTGTGACATGAAGATCATGCAAAGGTAGAGAATGGAACAGAGGTGTTGCATGTACTGAAGCAGTAACTCAAGGAAGAACAGGAGTTGCACAGACGATAGAATGAGTTGCAATAAGAACAGGTACAACAGTAGGTGCAACATTCATAGATGGATGAAATTGTGCCTATACAAGTTAGAGATCCATCCCAACAGCTGTCATGGAGCAAACAAGGTGTCTAGTGTTGTTGATCGTGGAATTCAGAAAAATGCATGTTAGTGTGGGCACGCATGTGATTCCCCCATTTGGCACACTCACCTATGTGAATACAAGAAGAAAGTCCAACTAGAGTTGAACATGTATTTTGATAAGTTGATGCTCATGGCCATAAGCACATGCTTGGAGAATAATGCAGACATTATGCATCAACATGTTTCTGGTCCGGTCGCACCCAAGACAACCATGTGCATGCTATCAGATGAGTTGGATGGAGGAGCCATATCATTGTACCCAAATTCAAAGGAGGCAAGAGTTCTCTTCAACAATATGTCACCATTGAGCACATAGACACCATCACAGATGACCAAGCTCGGCATCAGTTCGCGACCATCGACCATCACAAGGATGTCAAAGAGTTTGTCTCACCACAATGGTCTGAGTGTTAGTAATTTCTTGCATGGCTTGCTCAAGCCATTTTGTCTCACATGGGTACATGTGCATTGTAATGTAACATCTTGTCAAGTGGAAGTTCAAGTGTCGATAGTTAGATGTAAAAATCATAGAGTAGATGAACTGTCACAAAGGGGAATGTCAAGGGCCACCCCACCCTTTGCTATAAATAGTCCCTCATAACTTATTGTAGCGGCTTGTGGTCAGCCAAGCTTACGATAAGACTATCTTAGAGAGAGCTTGGATAGTATTGTAATGAGCCTTGGCTTCTCCACTACGTAGGGCTAGTATATCTCTTTGGAGGAGTAGGGGGTTGTGGCTGTAACATTCTACTATCGGAACTAGTGGTTGGACATGGATGTATTGTATGACTGGAACTTACACTTCTTAATATAACAAAGCCAACACGTTTCATGAATATGTCATACTATATTCCAACTATCTTGTTTACTATAAATGGTATATGTACATGTTTTCTTACGCATTCATGTATGGAGTATTTTGTATAAGTATGTATGAATCTTACTGAAATGTGTTGATTAGTTTAACCATCAATTTGGATTGCTAACTAACTTGCTTTCTAGTTTGTGATGCATCTTTGCTCATGTGTTCCCTTCCAAGCCTCTTTCTATCACAGGTTTCCAAAGGGCACAATCACCTCACTCTCCATTTGTTAGAACCATCCATGCACCTTCCTTGTCTTGTTGCAACTGTCACACCCTTGCTACCAATGGGGACTTCTTACTTGCCTCTGTGTGAAATCGTGGTGAAGGCATTACTGTATGACCCACTGTTGGGACTCCTACACCAAACAGTCTAAGCTCTAATTGGGACTTCTTACCAGGGAGATCCCCTAACATGTTGGCGGGTCAAGCACCATCAACAGAAGGATAATAAATTATCACCAAAGTATTATGGCTCAATCAAGGTGTTACAAAATGTTGGTACTATGGCATACAAATTTTAGCTTCCTTCATCTTCCTGAGTGCACCCAGTTTTCCATGTTTCATGCTTAAATAAAGTTATAGGTGAGAATATCCCAGTTCAAACAATATTTCCAGAACTTGACGAGGAAGGAAAATTCATATTGGAATTGGAAGCAGTCACAAAAGTAAGAAATCAATAGCTACGAAATTGATCAATTTTAGTGTATCTCATCAAGTGGAAGAACTTACCCGATGAATATTCCACATGGGAGGATGATAATTTTATATAGAAGCATCAAAAACTGCTCAAGCATTGATGACAACAATTTTTGAAGGAGAGGGAAATATTAGGTCCCTATACTACTAGTGTAGCCCCTTATTGTCATCAGTGCAACCCCCTTATTGTATTATTGTGCTCATATAGTCCCCATGTTATTATTACTATGCCCCATAGAAGCCCACTATTGTTATCTTTATGCCCCTACAATATTATTGTTATGTAGGCTCTAATTGTATTGGGACCCCTTAGACTCCTATATATAGAAAGGAGCTCTTATCATTTGTATCATCCTAGAATTGTTCATTTGTGTAATGTAAAGGAACTTTCCCCCTCGAAGAGGTTTTTCTTGAAGTCGTTGATCTATCTTTTCTATCCTTTTGTGAGCTTGTTTCATAACAAATTATCTTTCTCATCTGGTCACAAAGATAGACCATGATTTCAATCATTTTGACTGTAAAGCACACAACGAAGAAATTCTGAAATTACAGAAAGCACCTGATGAATCTGTTGAAAAATTTTACATGTGCTTTCATAATCTTACACACTGATTTCCTGAAGATGAAATTGATTGGGAATTTCTCGATGGAAGATTTGAGTATGTTCTTTACATACCTAAAAATCACAATTCTTGAAATCATTTGAATCCCACTTAGCATACTTTGGTGATGGATTTGCGCAATCACAGGTAGGCACATTTTCTATCACAAGTGATTGTCCTCCTTCACCTCATCAAGTTGCACCACCACTGCAAAGTGATGTGGGACAACATGCACACGCATCTATTGAACTATCACATCATCCGATGCCACTTGCTCTTGATATATAAGTAGATTTGGTTGTCAAATCTGCTGGTTGTCATGTGGATTTGTTCCCTCAACCTCCGTCCCTGCGTTCTGTTGGGTAAAATCTTGAGAGGGGGGTGAATCAGTATTTTAACTTTCACTATTATGATTTTCCTTTTCAAACAATATATGCTACTTCACTGAAACCAACCAGTGTATGTCCATGACTATAAAGAATGAAACCAACATATATGTAATAAAAAACTAATTCATTGTCTTAAATCAATGTGTGATGCATTAAGTAGTAAACACATGTAGTAAGAACAAAGTAAATCAACACACATGAACACCAAGATTTTTCAGGTGGAAACCCAATGTGGGAAAAAACCACCACTATTGTCATCTCAGTCTTCAATCTTCTTATAATAAAAAATGTTTACAAATTTTGTATTAGTACAGACTTTTCCAATACGCAAGCATATACCTACTGAAGGCTACAACCTTCTCTCTTTTTCTAGCTTCTACTGGAAGGAAGCTCCAACCCCCTAGCTCTTGTACTAGCTAATACATTTTCCAGTACGTAGGCACTAGCCTAAAGAATGCTATACCTTCACTCTTCCTCCAAGGACCACATTTCATAAATTTTTAGACTTGATACTCCTGATACATAACAACACAATATGAAGGCCACATTTAATCAAATTTTCATATTGGATCCAACAGTAACATTGAAGCTCAAAATCAATCACCACTGCAATAACCGCATCTACCAACAATCAGACAATATGAACAGTCAAATCATTATCACTAGAACACTATGTTGAACCCATAACACTGCATCAACAATCAAAATCAACTGTAACCTCAAAAATCATATGTCATAATGCATACGCTACTTTAGTGAAGCCAACCTACATGTATATGCTACTTCCTTTAACTAAACCTACCTACACCTCCAAAAATATTGAATCATAAAAACCTCTTAATCAAAATTGTACCAACCAGAATATTTTGAAGATCTACTATGAAATTATAGATTTCTAAACAGATAGTAGTAAAGATCACCCTTCTTCTTCAAATAAGCAATCAGACTCAATCTCCTTATACAATCAGTTCTAATTTTAGATCTAATTATGACATCATTGATAGACATCAGTAAAACAATAGCACTGATCAGATAGATCAACCATCTCTAAACATCAAGCTTTTCTTCTACATACACTACTTGGAGGATTCAAACCAGCGTGTATATCCGCCTTCACCAAGGCGAATCAGCATATAGATCTGCAAATAATAACTTATAGCTTCACAGTTATTTCAGACTCCAGTCATACCTAGAACGTAATACTTACAGGGTAAAATATGCGTTAGCATTCAGATCTAGCCTAGCAATTATCAGTTCATACAATGATAAGTCATTTCAGGTTTCATGATCCTAATCCAACGTTGTATCCAAAGGTGCACAAGATATTTGATATCGTATCATAACCATAGCCCTTACAACATAAAATATACTTCAAATAGAAGTATTCGCGAAAACCCTTTTTCTTGCACACTTTTGATATTCTCCTCCTTATATTGGTTTAGTCTTTCTCAATACCTCAGACCAAAACAACACTTAGAACCTGTGGTATTCTTGGACGAGATCAAATAATCGTTACTCCGCTCAATATTGTGGAATAATACCATGGTATTTACCCTTGGTATTCTTTTAACCTTAATTTTCCATCCCATACGTGCTTTTCCTTCTATCAAAGTGCATGCATATGTATACACTCTTTTCATTTTGTGAACCCGCTTGTATACACTACTTCAACTAGGTGAAACCGCGTATACAAATTAAAATAACTTAAAACATTCTTTTTCTTCAATTGCTTGATTCTGATCTATAGTCCTTTGTCCCATCATCATGTTCTTATGTACCATTACCCTGCTACCTCTTAATTGACCTATTATAATGTGAGTTTCCCTTTATCAAATATGAACTGACATGTGAGTGGGTTGCCATCAAGAACAACACCTGTACCATAATTCCAACACGTTCCATTGATCCTCTAGATTGTATTTTCCTTTGTTCTTCCATTCTGGACTCCTCACTTGTTTTGGACGAGGATCAAGTTGTCGATGAAGTTGGCGTTATGTAGCCAACCTACACTATCATTCATGATGAGTGTGTGCAGAAATCTAAAGAAGGACCTGCAATGAAGGATGATTCCCTTCCATCCACGCCTCATCCTCTTTATCCTAACATCCCTTTTGATTATGCCACTGTTGATTTCTCGTGTGAAAATTCATTTCCATATGTTTGTACTTTCAATCATTCATAGGACACATCGAATGTCAATCTATCATTACATTGCAGAGAGGACACATCTTCCTCTGAAAATTTATCCTATCTGTCATCTATCATTTCTAAAAATAGAGAGGGTGTACATCCTTGCTTCTCATCTACCCCTCTACACAATTCATCAAATCATGAGGATGTTGATGAACATTATGAATTTTCTGATTGTGGTTGTCGTGATCTTTGTACTTCTTCATTTGAGCATGATGTTGATTCACTCATTGTTAACATGTTTAGGTGTTACACAGTATTTTGTCACACCTCCTACACTTCCCTGTGACATACCCTGAAGTGCCTAAAACATGACGATTATGCAGTGTATTCATTCATATATGCATCTCAAATCCTTCCTAAGACATTGATTGGAAAATGCCTTGAGCTTCCCCTGAAGAAAATAGCTCTTAAACCCTAATTTGAACACCATCGCTCTTATGAGGATTAAAACTATGATGGTCACATGTTGCAATATTCCAGACCTGTGATTACATAGCTCTATTTTCTCATATATCCATGATGATCCCAAAAAGGAAATTTTCGCAAAGAGGATGAGAAGTTTCATGACCTAGAAGCTTCCAGAGCAACAAGCTAGAGGTTGTTCGGCGTAGATGAGGTCGAATCCTCTCATCTTGGCCTCTTTTTATTATCCCTATGAGCTACCTCCTTGACATGAGGGCCTAATCCTATCTTTGGAGAAGTCCTAACTCCCTCTCCTAAACTATAAATTCATCTTCTCCCATTCCCAAAGGATTGGTCAGGTTAGAGGCTGGTTGGTTAGGTTAGAGGTTGGGTTGGTCTATGTCTATTTTCACCCTTATGCTAAGCTTGTGCCTAGATACTATTCATTAGACATGGAGAAGGAGTGCTTGGTGATTTCTTGGCTTGGACTTGGATTACCACTCAAGAAGATCCTTTCAACATCAAGGCTTTGGTTGTAATCTTCCCTTTATTTCGTAATAATATACCATTGTTGGTTCATCTTCCAAAAATATATATGTTCATGTATTATTTAGCTTGACATTCCTTGATCAATTAAGTACGTTGTTATTGGATTTGTTATTGGTTTTAGCATGATTTTTTGTCTCTTGATCACCTATGTAGGTACATAAACACTAAGAGAAGAAGGAACAAGTAGGTGACACAAGCAGTTCGAGGCCCTCAACAAAGGAAATTGGAATAGCATCAGAAAGAGGTAGGCCATCTCTTTCATTCTACTTTTCAATTATAACCTAGGAAGATTTATAGTTGATTGTCACTTCGGTTGCTAGACCCTCTCATTCGGCTATAGGGATCATCTATGTCCACAAAGAGGATTAACCTTGTCAACAAAATGGTGACTCCGCTAGGGAACCTATGATCCTTTCCTTTCAATCCTTCTCCCTGATCTTTTGCCTAGTTGGACCAACCATCGATTTTTCGGCTTGTTTGCATCAATCTGGGTGTATACCATCACGGATTACTACCTTAGAGTGCTAAGTCTAGATTGTTTCTTGGAATATTTTTTTTTTTACCATATTCCTCACCCATCATGGGTTTAGCCTTAACGATCACGATGGCATCACTGTTTTTACCTTTACAATTGCAATGAATTTTTTTTTCTTCATTATTTGGTCGCGCTGAAATCATCACTACTTTTTCTATACAAAGTAGTGATGCCATCGCAAGTTTTCCTATGCAAAATAGTGATAATCCTGGGTTTGGGTATATAAATTAGTGATGATCCTTGAATGTCATAAATTTTTAGGTTTATTCCTAAGAATCCAGTGTGTCTTGTCTCCTAAGGTATTTTCCCATCCTATATGCTTGGATTTGTCAATGTTTTGATTGAATTCCATGATTAATTTGCAAAATTTGTCTCGTTGGCTTTGAAGCGAAATCTGATTAAATTCTAGGGTTTCTAGTCATTGGTCATTTCTTTCTGCTTGTTGATGTCATTAAGATGTTTGCTTTGTTGATTTATTGAGTGTTGTTTTCTGTAGAATTCATTGAAAGAATCGTTTTGCATTTGTTTTACCTTGTATTTCAAAATTTACTTTTTGTGAAATTGCATTAGATTAATTGAATTGAAAAGTCATTTTTTGAAATCATCAATGAAAATAGATCACATTTTTCAGTGGTTGAAAGGTAAAAACTATATTAGGTGCATAAAATCATTCAAAACAAAAATAAAAGAATAATTCATATAAGTGCATCTTAGTAAAGTTCAAATCATTTTGCCTTTGAAAAGTTGCATTTAGGATAGTGAAAAGTAGAAATCATTTTTACTTTTGGCATTGCAGTTAGTGAAATGAAAGATTAGATTTCGTTTTCACATTTTGCATTTGGAAGATGAAAGTGAAAGTTAGTGGAAGTCATTTTTCATGATGCATTATTGATTGAAATTTCTTCCCTTGATTAGTCTAGCTTTCATTAAAACATTTTTTTTCCTTTTCTCATATAGTTGCATCATAGGTGTTCAGGTGACATCGTTTTGAGCCTTAAAACTAAAACTTAATTGCACATAAACTTTAAAATCTATCAATTAATAAAAGGAGCATTTGAAAAATTAACGTTCATACTTAGTGGTCTAGGCTAGAGACGTGTTCTGGTGTCTATAAAACTTAGCAGTTGTTATTCGCTTTTGCATTAGACAACGCTAGCACGGAGTTGTGCTCCCCATACTATTGGGCAGCAGATCCCCCCCATGGCATGTTTTTGGGGCTTAAAGCTCGATTTTTGGTCAATGTAATGCAAAGACCCCACGAAATACAGGCGCGGAGCGTGAGAGTCTAGTGTTGCCTGCCATAAAATAATGTAATTTAATGTAAAGTGTATCGGACTACCCATGGTCTGTAGACCATGGGATTGCATAAATAGGTGAGGCTCTAATTGTAAAGACAATTTTTCCTTAGTTTTTAAAAGTAATAGATAGATGCTAAGTCATGGTTAGAATATAGAAGTGAATCTGAAGTATTTTGGGTCATAGTAGTAGGTAGAGGCTCTGCAGCTGAGTGCGGAGAGGCCTAGTAGAGTCTGCAACTAAGTGCGCGGACCCCTGCAGTTGAGTAGGCAGGGCAGAGGCAGGCCTATAACTGAACTTGAGTATTAATAAAGATAATTTTGATGCATAATATTGTGCGTCTGTTTGCAGATTTGTATTTCTATGTTATGGTTATCTTTAGGCATTTATATTGTTTTCGAGTATGTGCACTAATCTGAAAGTTGAATAAGTAATAAAAATATTGGTCCCACACAAACTAAGTTAAGCACTAATATAATAAGCATAGTAAGGATCAGATCGAAATAATATTGTATTCACAAAGGTATGCATAGGTTGCAAAGAATAGAAAGTTGCGCGAAGCAGCGTAACGTGCAAATTAGGATCGCGAACCTCTAGAACCCTCATCAAGACATCCCTAGGGTGCAGAAACCTGGTTCTAGCACCCTCCCATACTACTTTAGGTGAGACCTCAGTCCACGCTCCGTAGAATGTTGCCGAAAGGGCTAGTAGTACTAGGATTTGCTTGGCTAAACTCACTGTTGAACCTAAGTCAGGCCCCACGTAGCCAACAAATGGTTCCATTGTTGGGACTGGGATTTGCCTAAGGGATGTCTAATGTCGTAACCCTGGAACCCAACAAAGAAGGAAATTGAAGATTAGGTGGACAAGAAGATTCACGAGTTTGCGACACGGGAAAACAGAACTCTGCAGGTATCCGAGAAGAGGTGGTTGGATCGCTACATTTATATGGAAATTCATAAGATTTTCTTTGCATCCTTTCCTTCTGAACTGTATGAGTGGATCGTTAGGTTAGATGATAGCTAGGGAAGGTGTAAGATTGACCAAATGATAGTGTGGACTCTGAAATTAGTGCGTAGACTAGAGGCATCAGAAGACAAGATTGCACAAGATGTGGACCATTAGCTTGACTGGATAATAGGGAGATTTATCACTGAGTTTGTGATAGACACACCCATGAGCGACAACGAAGCAGAACAATGTTTTCTCAAGGGACTGCGAGGTAAGTACATTAAATATTTTAATACCTGGATTAAAATGTTGTTATGTGAAAAGCGGGTTATGTGAATACATTAATGTTTGGAATGACGTGGAGTGTAAATATCTACAAAGGTAGCGGGGAATTAGGAAATATTTCCTTAATTTCACCTTCATGAGAGAGCGAGGAAGAGCTCACTCGGGTCTCTACAAGAAGTGCGGTCAGTTTGGTAAGGCAGTGCATTCCACAGTTACCACCTCCACCCACGCCACCACCCGCTTCACATCCTTCACCTCCATCTCCACCCACTCCACCTCCACCAACCCCGAAGTTCAGCATGGTGAGCACAATCAAGCTACCCGTATTCAAAGGAGTAGGGAATGAGGATCCATACTAGTTCTGGTTTGAGGTAACAACAGTGTGGGAATCACAAGGGGTTATTGACAACAACATTAAGAAGGCCACTTTGGTGTGCGTGCTACAAGATCGCCCGTTGACGTGGTATGTCAAGCACTCCAATGACAACCCAAATGCAGGGATAGTAGAGATCTAGAATGAGTTGAATAGAGAATTTAGTCGGCTGAAATCAGAGACATGGTTGATCATCTAGTTTAAAGAGATCGCGATGCTTCTAGGCGAGACCCCTTGGGATATGGATCAGTGGCTGAAGATTATGATCCACGAGGCTAATATGATGCTAATAGGTGTGCAACACTGTGCATGGTTTGTGGCATCTTTGACACCACACCTGAGGATGACACTGTCACAACAAAAGCTTTCAACCTAGGCCAAAGTGTTTGAAATGGTGATGAGGTTGCATGAAACACCTATACAAGATCCGGGGTTAGGAGTTCAACAAATCCACGTGCAACTATAGAATCTCTGCCTGGAAATGTAGAACTTGAAGTAGGATAGGACACCGTGGCCAAAGGCACACGAGGAAGTGTGGTGCATAAAATGCAAAGGCGAGGGCCATGACAAGGATCATTGTCCAGCATTCGTGAACTACTTGGAAGGAGGGGGACCAATGCCGTTGAGACCAGAGGCATAGGCAACGTCGAGTGCGACACCTGCTCTATGGTGCACAATCTATCAGATAGAAGGAAAACACATGATAGATAATTTTCATTTGTTGCAAAAGTATACACAGACTCCCCAGCAGTTGTTTTGTAATTTGTGCAAGTTGGTAGGCCACGACGAGCACACTTGTCGTAGCTAAACGAGTTAGTGATGGATCGAACCCTAGCCTATAGGATGCAAACAGAAATATGAGCCCTTGACCCAGCTATGGGGATGGCGCGCACTAGGTTTCAAGGGCAAGGTTGAGGACTAGGAGGAATGGGACCAGGAAGGAGCCATGGACAGTTAATTTGCTACAATTGTGAAGGACCAAGGCACTACGCCCATGATTGCACCAACCCAACAAGAATATCCTGTTCATACTGTGCTCAGTTCGATCATGAAGCAGTAGGTTGTCCTACTTTGATCACGCAGATGCATGAGAAAGGGGTCCAACCTCCTCCAACTCAGAATATCCAAATGATGAGGTCTGAACCGCACAAAGAAGACCCAAATGTGAACATGATGCTCTGAAGTGGCATGACCATAGGGGAGGATAAGGGGAAGCAACTCAAGGAAGATACATGGGTTCACAAGGCTCCTACAAAGGAACCTAACTTTGACTTAGAACGTGCAAAGGAGTGTTAGATGATCCAAAAATAATTTATTATCATAGGTTATAAAATTGAAATAAAATCATTATTAATTTAAGAAATTCAATTAATAATTATTATTCTAGAATGATTAATTATTTAATGGAGACAATTAGAATTAGTATATTGTTGTAACAAGATATGACTCTCCAAATGTGTCGTATCTTAGGCTCTATTTTAGGAGATTAGTTAACTAGTTGGTTTGAATAGCATTTATTGTAAATGGACACTTGTTATTTAATAAGTGATCCATAATTTAGAGGTAGTTAGGACATGGAGCTTATAAATAGCTCATTGCAAGAGTGTTTGGTTGTTTGGGTGTAAACTCTTGCAAAATCAATTATGTAATTGTTTTTTTTTTCTGATTAATAAAATTATGTGTTTGAGGACACTTCTGCATTAAGGAGACATTCATGGAAGCTAAGAAGAGCCTTGCAGAGGCCTCCACTTCAGGTAGTAAGGATCAACCAAAGCCAGGGATGGATCCTTCTATGCTTACTACCTTTTTGGAGACATGCATGAAACTGTTGTGTGATAATAAGGAAATTAAGGGACTACAGGAGTTGATCACCAAGTGTGCAGGGTTAGGGGAACTGCTCGCAGTCCGAAAATTGGGGAAGCATACATTGTGCACCGAGAGGGAAATGAGATTGACGGTGCAAATTGGCGAGTATGAAATGGATCAGGTAATCCTAGACCTAGGTTTGGATGTGAATGTATTACAAAAGCAGACATGGGAACGTATGGGTAGGCCCACGTTACAATGGTCCCCTATTCAATTATGAATGGAGAACCAACAGAAGATTTTCCCCATGGGAAGGTTGCAAGGGGTAACAGTTGATATCGAAGGCACAAGCAAACAGATAGACTTTGAAGTAATAGAGATTGTCAATGAAAGTAATCCCTATCCTGCATTGCTAGGAATAGGCTGGGCCACTGACATGAATGGAGTCATAAACCTGAAGAAGCAGAAAATGATATTCGAGAAAAATTCCCTACGTGTAGTAGTACCGCTAGACCCAGCCAAAGGAGCGTGCCACATCGAACCCATGCCCCATGATGAAGCGATGATGAGCTGGATTGTATTTACCAGATAATTTCACGAGATTAGGATTAGGTGAATCCAACTACAGATGGAAGGATCTCGTGGGACCGCACAAGTTCATGCACCTCGGATTCAGATGAAGAAGATGAGCACTGGCACAATCGATTGAACGAAGTAACAACACTGAATTGCAACATGATGATTAGATCACTACGTTACGTAACAACACAGCCCTAAGATCTACCAACATATAATGGATTGACAGCGGTGGATGAATCCTTGAGCAAGTTTGAAAACATAGTACCGGAACAACAACAGTTCGATGCGTTGAACTGGGCGCTGTGCGCAACACCTGCACACTGGTGGGGAACACACCAAGGAAATTTTGAGAACTGGGGCAGATGTAGAAGGATGATGCACTTATAATTTGGGAAACTGCAACTACGAATAGAAGATAAATACGATGGATGAGATGATCCACATGCACACCTCGTGAAATGGACCAAGACCTGTGGGGAAGAACCACAGCCTGAGTGGGTACATTTATTCTACCATACCCTGGACATCATACCCATGAATTGGTATACTGAGATGGAACTCCGACATCGTACAGGAAAATGGGATGTCTTGTGTGAGAGATTTTTGTTAACATTCACATTTGAAGACCGATGGTCAGATACTGTTGACGACGTGCTGCAAGTAGTAAAAGCTACCATCTTTAAAATACCATAGGAACCACTGCAAGCAGTTCAACCAACATGGGCAACCCAGTTAAGCAGTGCCCTAGAATGTTATAACGTGCAAGTAGAGGAGGATGATGACGACCCTTGAAATATTAATATTCTAGAAACTGAAGTCTATCGTGAGGTTCAAGGACCATCAATTGAGGATCTCGACATCACTGCACCACTAAAAACAAAGCAGGTAAACTTTGGCATAGACGCGGAGCCAAAGTACGTGACGCTTGGGGACTATTAGGACAATGCTATGGTAGATAAGGTTGTCGAGTTACTCTACGAATATCAAGATATGTTCCCAACCAAAATCATGAACTTAAAGAGGATCATTGGTGACTTAGGGATAATGAAAATCACTCCGAAATAGGATGTGAAGCCAGTCAAGCAATGACCCTACCGTTTAAATCCAAGGTATAAAGAAAAGGTCCGCAACGAATTAGACAAAATGCTCACATCCGGAATTATTGAACCAGTGGAAGAATCCGAATGGGTGAGTTCTATGGTAGTACAGGAGAAAAAACAGAAGGGCGAAATTAGAATATGCATGGACCTTAGGAAGCTTAATGATGCCTATGTTTACGATCCATTCCCAACGCCATTCACAGATGAAGTATTGGAGAATGTTGATGGTCAGGAAGCTTACTCATTCATGGATGGCTTCTTAGGATACCAGCAGATCAAGATCGCACCGGAAGATAGGAGCCAGACAACCTTCGTAGCCGAATGGGGTTTTTTCAATACACCATTATGCCCTTTGGACTGAAGAATGCGCCCTTGATATTTTTGTGCATAGTGGTGGACGCATTCAAGGAATACATCCACAAGTTTTTAGATGTCTATCTGTACGATTGGGCTGTATTTGGGTGAGTTAAACACCATATAAGGAGCTTACGTTTGATGTTGGATACTTTCTGACGACACCAAATTGTGTTGAATCTTAAAAAGTGCACCTTCCTCATTCCCTTTGGAAACCTGCTTAGCCATGTGGTCTGCAAACAAGGCCTGATGGTAGACCTTGCAAAGATTGTTGTTATCCTCAATCTCGAAGCACCGTGAAGTGTCAAACAACTACACGCTACTTTGGGGCTCACTCGTTACTATAGGAAGTTTATCAAGAGCTATGCACAAATAACAACGCCAATGGAAAAACTATTGAAAAAGGATGCCACATATTGTTGGAATGATGATTGTAGGAAAAGTTTGGATGTTCTCAAGGAGAAAATGGCATCTGCTCCCATCTTGGTCTTCCCAAAATGGGACGTAGAATTTCATGTACATGTTGATGCGTTATGTATTGCACTGGGAGTCGTAATTACGCAGGAAGGCATGGGAGGTGTGGATCACCCGATTGCTTTTGGGAGTCAGTGGTTGTCCAAAGCTAGAAAGAACTACTCCACTACTGAGTGTGAAGGGTTGGAAATGGTGTACATGCTCCAAAAATACTGACAATATTTACTTGGCGGGCACTTCAAGATGTATACCAATCATTCCGCATTGAAATACCTGGTGAACAAGCCTGTGTTGTGGGGCACATATGCAGATGGTTGTTACTGTTTCAAGAATATGAATTAGAGGTCATCGTAAAACTAGGACACCTAAATGCAGGACTGGATCACTTATCACAAATTAAGACAAGCAAGGAACCAACAAATTTGGAGGAGAGACTACTAGATGCACAACTCTTTCCAGTGCATGTCATGAATGGCCACTTCGAAGATATAATTCAATTTTTAACCACAGGGACTGTGCCGAAGGAATATTCAATCCAACAAAAGAAGGAATTGGTGGTGCGCACAACAGACTTTTTCTGTCATCACGGGGCACCTCTAAAAAATGGGAAATGATGAGATATTGCAAATATATGTACTTGAACTTGAATGAGGACAAATCATCGCGGAGGCACATGGGGGGGCTGCAAGTGGACACTATGCAGGACATGCGACTAGACAAAATATTCTTCGCGCTGGGCTATGGTGGCCAACCCTACATCAAGATTCGTAAGCACACTGTCATGCCTGCGACATATGTCAAATGACTATGAAACCATCACGAATGGATGAGATGCCACTCAATCCACAGATGACGTTGCAGCCATTCGAAAAATGGGCAATCGACTTTGTGGGACTGATCAAACCTCAGGGAATGACTGATGTGTGCTACATCATCACCGCAACAGAGTACCTGACTCGATGGGTGGAAACACAGCTGGTTAAGGACTGCATGGTTGCTATGGATACGAAACTTTTGTTCAACAATGTGTTGACATGATTTGGTTGCCTAAAAATTTTAATGAGTGATCGCATAATGCACTTCCTGAATGAAACCATCAGAGCACTCACTGAGGAGTTCCAGGTGTATCATCAGCAAAGTACATCGTACCATCTGCAAGCTAATGGGATAGTAGAAGCATTCAAAAAAATTCTGGAGACTACGCTGACCAAAGTATGTAACGCGTAGCGAAATGACTAGGACCTGCACATACCTGCTATATTGTGGGCATACAGAACCACGTGCAAACAATTAATGGGTCAGACACCTTTCAGATTAGTATATGGCACGGAAGTAGTCATGCCAATGGAATACATTGTACTCAACTTACGAATAACAACACTTATAAGCATGTCAAACCACGAAGCCTTGGAAGAGGGGCTCGCACAATTGGAAGAACTCGATGAAGAATGGTTTCTGGTGGGATTCCATCAACATGTATAGAAATAACGTGAGAAAGCCTGGCATGATCGCCATATTAAGTTGTGTAGATTCAAGGTAAATGATTTAGTGTTGTTGTATGAAATCAAGTTCAAAACATTTCCTGGAAAAGTCAGAATGCATTGGTTGGGACCATATGTAGTAAAAGAGGTCACAGATGAAGGCACGGTCCAGCTGGTCAAACTCAATGGAGAATCCTTCCCAGGAAGAGTAAATGGCAATCACTTGAAGCCCTACATGGGTGGGCCAACTGTCTGACTAACTGACCAAATCACAGTCTTCGCGACCTGAAAATCCAAACAAGGGTGCGGGACTATAAACATAGGTACTAGAAGTCGATGTCAAAGTAGAGAATCAAGTCAGATGCAGACGATTCAGAAGCAGAAATGGAGCAGATCCAACTGATAGCAGAATGGTATGTTGTGGACCTTCGCGCTGAACAAAAACAGCTAGAGGGGCTTCGTGCAAATATCGTTGCACTAACAGAGTGACTTGGGATGAGTCACGATGATTGTGTTGGGGGCCTATTAGGTAGCAGATTCCCCCATAACATGTTTTTGGGGCTTAAAGCCCAAGTTCTGGTCAATGTAATGCAAAGACCCCATGAAATACGGGCGCGGAGCGCGAGAGTCTAGGGCTGCCCACCCTAAAATAATGTAATTTAATGTAAAGTGTGTTGGCCTACCCATGGTCCTTGGACCATGGGATTATATAAATAGAGTGAGGCTCTAAGTGCAAAGACAACTTTTTCTGAGTTTTAAAAAGTAATAGATAGATGTGAAGGCATGGTTAGAAGATAGAAGTGAATCTGAAGTATATAGTGTCATAGTAGTAGGTAGAGGCTCTGCAGCTAAGTGCGTAGAGGCCTAGTAGAGTCCACAGTTGAGTGTGCAGACCCTTGCAACTAAGTGCACATGGCGGACGTAGGTTTGTAACCAAACTTGAGTATTAATAAAGATAAGTTTGATGTAGAATATTGTGCATCTGTTTGCAAATATGTGTTTCTATGTTCTGGTTATCTTAGGCATTTATATTGTTTTCTAGTACGTGTGCTAATCGAAAAGTTGAATAATTAATAAGAAATATTGGGCCTACACAAACTAATTTAAGCACTAATATAATAAGCACAGTAAGGATCAAATCAAAATAATACTGTATTCATAAAGGTACGCATGGGTTGCGAAGAATAAAAAGTTGTGCGGAGCAGTGCAGCACACAGATTAGGATCACGAACCTCAAGAACCCTCATCAAGACATTTCTAGGGTGAGGAAACCTAGTTCTATCACCCTCCCATACTACTTCGGGTGAGACCTCAGTCCACGCTCTGCAGACTATTGCTAAAAGGGCCAGTAGTACCAGGATTTGCTTGGATAAACTCACTGCTGAACCTGGGTTAGGCCCCACATAGCCAACACGTAATATCGAGTATATAAAGGGAGACCCTCATAGGTTGCAAACCTTTATCCATAGGAAGTTGAGTCTGTCACCCTGTAAATGTCATACACCAAACACAACATTCAGGGAGATTTCCTGCACGTACATCAAGTCCTTGGTAAATTTATTTGTTGAGGTTTATATTGCAATTCACGATTACTTGGTCCTCCTTTTGCCTAGAGTTACCTAAGTGGTCATTTCGATCCTTTTTGACTCTTTAAATTTGAAAATATCGTCGATCACTTTTCCCTTCAAGATCGCTAAACCAACGGAAGCGACTAGAGTCACCTTTTCGTCCTTTTCTCGACTCTTAAAACATGAAAAGGAAAAGTTTTTGTTTCAAATTCTAAAATTAATCGACTGCGGAACAACATCCTTCCTATAGAAATACTCCTTAGTAGATCTTAGGTTGATACTAATGGAAACATTTCCTGAGTCTACCAGTCAAGGAAACCCCTCTGATGGGAATCCTAGTTCTTTTCCTTCTTTTGGAAATATTGGTGTTCCCTATATGGTGACGTTGTCCCTTCCTGTATTGACCATTGGTTTTCCAGTTTAGTTATTTTCGACCTCGGTGGTTCCAAGTGTCCCAAATTCTTTTCAACCAAGTTCTCCTCCACCTGAAGAACATCAATCTCATGTTGATCCTAAAGCTAACCCCTTTCCTTCTTCGCCTATTTCTTCAACTCATTCCTCCTCTTCGCATGGTGAAAGTCTGGATTCTAGTAACCAGGAAGCTAAGAAGAAGAAGAAGAGGATAAAGAACGAGAATCAAAATAAGAAAGGGGGTAACCAAACAACTATTGTTACCAATGAAACTAATGAAGAAAAATCTTACAACTAGCCTCAGAAAGTAAAATTCCCTTGCATGTTATGTAAGGGTGACCACCTTCTTCGAAATTGTCCTAGTATTCCCAAGGTCTTAGAAGTTTGGTCCACATGTTCACATCAACCTTTGTCATCAGCCTCTGGTGATCATGCTGGTGACAAACCCTCAAATAGTAACAATAAAGCCTATGGGAAAAAGGGAAAAGTCAAATTTCCTTGTAAGTTGTGTGAAGGTAATCATCCCATTCACCTGTGTCCTCTTATGGGTGAAGCTTCCAAATAGTTGGAAAACCTTACAGCTTTTCAACCTCATACTCTGACTGGGTATCGAAAGCTTTCCCCTGATCCTTCACTAGTTGATCTAGAGATTGATCAAAAGTCATCTTTGGTCAACTCCTCTCTCTCTGAAAGTGAGTCTTATGAGTCTGTTCTCAACCAACCATTGGTTGAAAACCTGATAGACTTGAATCTACCTTCAGTTAACCGTACCTTTCAGGTAAAGAGTGAACCTCACATTGCTCAGGTTCTTTAGGTTTCTTCAGTTTTGAATGAACTAGAGATAAATCCTCTCGTTCCTGAGGTGCATGAGTGCAGTTATCTTGTTCCCATAGAGCAATAGGGAAACTCTCACGTTCCTACAATACCCCCTCTGAGTAGTTTGGTCACTTCTTTTGATTAGAGTCGACCTGCAGGATATCATCTTCCATCTTATGTTCCTTTCGAGATTATAGTACAAGCTTACCATATGGTTGTACCTAGCACAGTCATAGATGAGGGTGCATCTATTAGTATCATGTCCTCAACTGCTTGGCAAGATTTAGGTTCTCCTCATCTTGTCCTCATCGCCAGAATCTATTATATTTTAATAGAGGAACTAGTCAACCATTAGGGATCCTTCCTAAGTTACGTATTACTTTAGGAGGAAAGGTTGTCTATATAGATTTGATGGTTGTCCAAGGCTCGTCGGATTTTAATCTACCCCTTAGTTGTGACTATGTTTATGTCATGGGAGTTCTTGTCTATTCTCTCTTTCGAGTGATGTGTTTCATGTATTGAGGAAGCATTGTGATCATTGATCAGGTTACATTCATTGGTCCTGATTCAACTCCCAATCAACCATCATCTCTAAATGGTTCTCATATGCAAGTAGTCTCACCCCCACCACAAGTTAATTACATTGCCACCTATTCCATGCCCACATCTACTGATGGTCTAGTAGGTGATGTAGTACACCATGTACTGGGGGCATTGGAGTCTGATGCTTCCATTGGATCTCTGGACATGTATCCCTTCTAGAATGTTGTTCTCCCATCTAATGAGAACCTCTTAGAAGCTATGGCTTTCTTTTGGTCTGTGATCAAATGGGATGGAGTAGAGTTCCTTGTCTTCTGTCAAGCTCCTTAAAAAATGAAACAAGGGATATGGAGCATAGTTCTTTGTCTTGTGTCAAGCTCCTTAAAAAATGAAACAAAGGATATGAGTATAGTTCTTTTACTATGTCAACCTCGTTAAAAAATGGAATAGGCCTTCATGAGCAGAGTTCTTTTACTTTATTCAAGTTCATTAAAAAATGAAACAAGGTGTCATGAGCATGGTTCTTTTCATGTTTCAAGCTCATTAACAAATGAAACAAATCCCCTTCCAATTCGAGTCTTCAATTAGATCTCATAAAATCCCAGTCGAGTCTTTCACTTGATCTTGTAAATGAACCTTCTTTCCATCCACTTAAGTGAATGAAATGAAGCTTGGGGGCATGTACCTCGAATTGAGTCATTATGTTGGGGGCATGTACCTCGAATTGAGTCATTATGTTGGGGGCATGAAAACTTATCTCAAGCATAGTTTATCTTTGTTTCAATCTTGTGTAAAAATGAAACCAAATCCAAGCATAGTTTGTTTCTATTTTGAGCATGTGTAAAAATGAAACCAATTCCAAGCATAGTTTTTTTTCCATTTCAAGCTTGTGTAAAAATGAAACCAAATCTAAGAATAGTTTGTTTCCATTTCGATTTTGTATAAAAAGGACACCAAATCAAAGCATAGTATTTTTTTTTCATTTCAAGATTGTGTAAAAATGAAACCAAATCCAAGCATAGTTTGTTTATGTTTCAAGCTTGTGTAAAAATGAAACCAAATCCAAGCACACTTTATCTTTGTTTCAAGCTTGTGTAAAAATGAAACCATCCTCAAGCATAGTTTATCTTTGTTTCAAGCTTGTGTAAAAATGAAACCATTCCCATTTTAAATATTGTGATTGCTATTTTTATCAGTCAATTTTTGCCATATGAGCCTTCGTTTGTTGATTCCATCGTCACCATCTCTTTAACCGATCATATGCTTTCACTTGGTTGTTTTACCTTTTCCTAAGGAAAATCTGTGATGGGTGGTCTTATTAGCCAACCTCTTGACCCTTACATGTTTTTATCAATTCCTCCATCACCAGAACCAATTTCTATCATTTAATACCACACATTCCTCCAAGAGGAGTCATCTTTAAGCTCTTTTTTGACTCTCAAAAAATGAAAAGATTTCCAAGTACTTGTCTTTTTGAACTCATCAAATTAAATGAATTGACATAATCTCAGTATACATTTACCCCTTTTTCGAGTTGAAATTGACTATTTACGAAAAAGATACACCTTGGTCAATATGGTCAAGAGGTTGTCTCGGATATTATTTTCTACCTTTTTGGATTCAAGGGACAAATTATGAAAAGGGACCTGATGGAGTTTTATTTTTCGTCTCTTTTTCAAAATCTCTAAATACTAAAAAGATACTGAGTTACTCTTCTGTCGACCTCATAAAAATTAAATGACAAAAGTCTCATCACCATGATGAGACTGAGTTTCTCCTTCCTAGGAATTGTTAAACTTACTAGGATGGATTCATCCAAAGGATGAACTTATACGACAAGCATATGGTATCCTATTCAATCTTGTGTAAAAATAAAGAGGTACTCGCTAGAAATAGCGAGGAAAAATGAAGATGAAACATCCTTTGTATAAGAAGCATGTCACTCTTGAACATGAAACTCTTGAACATGTCACTCTTGAACATGTCACTTGTCCTTCCAGGTTTGGGTGATCCATTTTTCCTCTCATCTAACTATTCCACTTCGTCATTATGGCCCTTGGTCCTATGTTGAGTCAAATGCTACCACACTCTGGATTTGTGTCACCAATATTTTCAATAAAAGTCCTATCTGCAGTTATTTACCTATACATTTTCTGACCCATTGTTACAGTATTGGATCCTACTCATTTTTCTTATTTTGTGTCGATGATGGGGGACTCATTATGACTCTCCTTTTACGGGTCACTTCTTGTTAGCTTCAACTCATTATCTAGGAAGATGACTTGGAAACTCTCTTTCAGTACTTTATAGCTTGCATGCCTTAATGGCAAGTTCTTCACATCCGATGACAGGTTTTGTAGAATTCCTATAGAAACTCTAATAGATCTAGAATTCTAGTTAAATTAAACACAAGTAATTTGTTGATATTCAAGAGAGGAGAGAAAGAATTTTCTCCATAAACTAAATATATTAAATTAATGAACAATAGTAATACATGTGCAACTGAACCTCTAATCCCATAGGGACGTAGTTATATAGAAATTTCCTAATCTAGAAAACTAGGAAAAAACTAGTAAAAAACTAGAAAAGGCTAAGAAAAGCTAAAGGGAGGCCTAAAATAGCAACAAAGACTCAAGAAAACCTATGCCAACTATCAACCACGAGGAAAGCATGAGGAGGGGTGCATTTCCCAAGGAAGGAAACTTTAAAACATGCCAAAATGGTCTGGGGGACCAAATCCCCTGATTTAAGGGGGAATCTTCATGTGGGGCGCCAATCCTCAAATAACTCAAGTGCATGAGGTGTGGTTAGGTGTGAACATGCACTTATATGTATAGATGGTTTAGGAAAGTGGTTGGACCAATATTTCCATAATATTAAGCCTTTAAAGGCAAAAAACAAGGGAAAGTTGGTCCACCGAGCTAGTTTACCAAAAACCAAGTGTGAACATGATTTTTAGTGCATGTGGCTAAGTCAAGGATAGTTAGGCTAAAAAGTAAATGTAGATGTTAGAATTATATTCCAACACCCCCCTTCATCCTAACTCACTTATCTAAACTGAGTCTCAGCCAAGATGCCATGTGAGGTACTCAGGTACAATAAATAAAAGATCCTCATAAAATGAAGAAAGAGGGAAAACCTCGTGGGAAACCAACCCCCTCCCCCCCCCCCCAAACCAAAAAAAAAAAAAAGAGGAAAAAATGGCTAAGTGGCCAGAAGGTCCTACTCATCTGTCTCCACCACTCCAAGCATAGCTCTTAGTCCTGAAAATTTCTTTTCAGTGAAAGACTTGGTGAAGATGTCTACAACCCACTACTCAGTGGGGCAGTACTGCAGTGATATGACTCGATCACGGATCAGCTCGTGGATGTAATGCATGTGAATCTTGATGTGCTTGGTCCTTTACCTCTGAACTGGATCAATTGATATTTGAGTGGACCCCTAATTATCACAAAATATGACATTCAAAAGTGGATATTGAATACCAAACTCAGAGAGAAGCCCCTACAACCAAACAGCTTGTGTAGCTGCATTTACTTTACGTCTATACTCTACCTCAGCTTTAGATAAAGTGATCATGGATTGCTTCTTGCTAGACCATAAAAAAGGCCCTGAACCAAAGTTGAAAACATAACCAGAGGTGGACTTTCGGTCTATATCATCGCCATCCCAATTAGAATCTGTAAAGTGGGCAATCTGCAACATAAAAGATACCAAAACTGGAAGTACCTTTCACATATCTAAGGATTCTCTTTGCAGCCTTCCAATGAAGCTAATGGGGCTCCTACATATATCTGGAACAAACTCCTACTGCAAAAGATATATCAATTCAGGTGCAAGTAAGATACAACAAACTCCCAACCAACTCTCGATATATTGTACTGTCCACCAAAGGTGTAGTACGCGCATTCTCATATCTAATCCCCGAAAGAAAGGGAGATGTTGCTGGCTTGTATTTTGTCATATGAAAGTAGACAAGTAGATATGTTTCATACTTAGACTATGCCATCTAGATCCCTGAAGCAGACTGAGAAACTTCAAGACCAAGAAAGTAGTGCAACAGTCCCAAATCTGTCATGGAAAATCGATCGTGCAATGCTGATTTTTCCAAATCAATAGTTGAGGTAAGGTTCGTTGTCATTAGTAAATAATCTACATAAAATACTATTAGAAAAATGGAATCATCATTTTGCAGCAAATAAACATTCAGATAAGATTTGCATCGAATGAATCCAATTGAAAGCAAGAAAGAATCCATCTTTGCATACCAGGCTCTGGGAGCCTGTTTTAGGCCATACAAACATTTCTTTAATATGCAAACGAGGGAAGAGTTCTGAATGTATCATTGTGGCTACTCCATATATGTCTCCTCCTTGAGATCTCCATGAAGAAATGCACTCTTCACATCCATGTGATGAACTTCCCATCTGCAAGAAATAGCAATGGCTAAAACTAGTCAAATGGAGTCCATTTTTGCAATAGGTGCAAATGTCTCTATGTAGTCTATGCCATGTACCTGTGAGTATCCTTTTGCAACAAGTCAATATTTATACTTTCTAATCTCACCATTTGTAGAAATATTTGTTCGATACATCCATCAACATCGAACAAGATTTCTTCCTTTTGGAAGTGGAACCAATTCCCATGTGCTGTTTTCCATGAGAGTAGAGTACTCTTGATCCATGGCAGCCTCCCAAAGTGGGTTTCCAATGGCCTCAGAGTATGAATATGCATCTGAACCAAGTTTCATATAGAAATTTATGGTAAGCAATGGTTCAGCTGTAGCCAGGGGTTGAGGAGCCTGAAAAAACTGCGATCTAGTCCTTCTCGCATCCACAGGATCACCGACTAGTTCACCCGCATCTTGCAGGGTTTTCTCTGCCCAAGTTGGTAGCTAAGTTGGAGCAGCCATGACCTGATACTCATCCTGTAAATTAGACCCAGTAGGCTTCTCTGATGGCTACTATGAAGTGCTTGAAGAATTTTCAGACTCCTCCTCATTAGTGGCAACAAGTGGTTCCTCGATAGGGTCTACTGAAAAATCATGCAGTGATTCTTCTTCAAACTTCACAATTTGAGCTACAAGGAACTTTTTAGTGTGAGAGTCTAGCAATCTATATCCTTTGAAACTTTTATGATATCCAAGAAATATACATTCAACACTTTGAGTCTCCAAATCCTTCCTCTTATCTGTCAGAATGTGATCCCATGCTCATGAACCAAAAATGCGTAAGTGTGACACTTTCGATTTCTTACCGGTCCAACATTCAAATGGAGTGGTGCCTTTGAGTGGTTTGTAAGGAATGCGGTTCTGAATGTATGTTGTACAATTAATAGCTTCAGCCCATAGCTTAGGAGCTATTGATTTGGATTGTAGTATACAATTGGCCATCTCTTTTAACGACTGTTTTTTCCTCTCCACGACACCATTTTGTTGTGGTGTATATGTAACTGTGTGTTGTAGTTGTATACCTACATCAATACAAAGTTTTTGCACATATTTGTGGACATACTCCCCCCCATTATTAGTATGGAGTATCTTAGTCTTACACCCAAACTTATTCTCAGCAAGTGCTTCAAATTCTATAAGGAACTAAAATACTTCCGATTTTAATTTCAGAAAAAATACCCAATTAAAGCGAGAGAAATCATCTATGAAGGTGAGAACATATCGAGCCTTACTGATTGAAGGATGTGGGAATGGGCCCATGTGTCACTCTGAATCATCCCAAGAGGTGAAGAATCTCTCTGTGCCTTCCCTTTGTCAAACTTTTGCTCCGGGTGCTTTCCAAGAATGCATCCTTGACACACACCGCTTGTGAATTTAATAGTGGGCAATCCTTCTACCATGTTTTCCTTGTTGAGTTGATGCAAGTACTTATAGTTTAGATGGCCAAATATTTCATGTCATAACCTACTGATATTATTATATTGTGACAAAAATATAGTTATAATAGATTTATGAACAAAGTGAGAGAAGATATACAAATGAGAACCATGATCTGCAATTCCATGTGCAAGCTATGAGTCCATGGAAATGTCAGTAATCACTGCGGAGTCTGGAGTGAACTCCACCTTCCTTCAGAGTCGGAATGAGTGATCTGATATATCGAGAGAAGATTTATAGATATCGAGGGAACATGAAGCACATTTTTGAAGCATCCCCCTTCAAGGTCTACAATTCCTTCTCTGCACACCTTTGCACGTGTGGCATCTCCCAAGTAAATTAGGGATCTGGTGCTTTCTTTGATCGAGGAAAATTCATCTTTTGATGCAGCCATATCATTCAATGCACCTGAATCAAGGATACAAGCTGATTGAGTGGATGTGATAGCCATTAAATCATGACCATCTCGTGCTCTCCCTCTCCCATCTCTTGTTTTGTTATCATCCTTCTTCTTTGCATTCTCGGGCACAGTGAGATTGTGCTGCTGCAATTGCTTAGCCATCTCATCAATTGTTTTCCTCATGCAATTTTGTTCAGGATGAAAACCTTTGGAAAAGTAGATGAAAAGTGTTCTTTCCTTCTTCTTATTACCCTTAGGCAAAGAGGATCTCTCTGAAGATTGTACGGGTCTCTCCTTCTTCGATTCATTAAATTTACCCTTCCCCTTTTGCTTGTCTCTTCCACTGCTCTTTGGAGCATCAGTAGCCGCAAGTGCTTGGTTCTTTGAATGCTTGATGGCACCCATTTGGACTAGCTTAGCTTGCTCTTGATTCAATGCTTCAATTAATTCATTCAATGGAGGCATTTTCCATTTTTCCTGATTCAATTTAGATGCTTGAAAAGACAATACAAATACGGAATATTCAGGGCCTAACTTCGAGAGAATCGAAAGGATGAGTTGATCTTCCTCTTTCTTGAATACACATGTATCAAGTTCAAAGAGGAGGGATTTAAACTTGGTGAATTATTCTTGCAAGTTTCTGAAATGAGTTGGACTGAGGGATATGGGTTCATTCTCTAGTTGATGCACTTTCATTTCATCCTGCTTGCCGAATAGTCCTTCCAATGTGGTCCAGACCGCATCGGGAGTAGTGGCTCTGCTGACATGAAAGAGGATTTATCTAGAAATTTATACAAATATAGCCCAATTGATTCATCTAATTTATTGAAATACTTTATCTTCTCTGCTTCAGAAGTCGGTTCAGTGTTCATTCCCATTGTTACCCTGTAAATCCCTTTGCTTCAGAGGAGCAGAGTAATCTCTGTCTTCCATTCGAAGTAATTGAAAGGATTTAGAACGAGTTTTGTTGGCTGAGAGAGATGATCCATTTTTGCTTTCTGTGCCTCCTGATGATCTATACCTACAAATAAAACCATGTATAATCCACTAGATTCAAACTAGCTCCGATACCACGTAGAATTCCTGCAAAAACTCTGATAGATCTAGAATTCTAGTTAAATTAAACACAAGTAATTTTCTAATATTCAAGAGAGGAGAGAAAGAATTTTCTCCAAAAAAATAAATTTATTAAATTAATTAACAATATTATTACATGATCAACCAAACCTCTAATCCCAAAGGGAGGTGGTTATATAGAAATTGTCGAATCTAGAAAACTAGGAAAAAACTAGTAAAAAACTAGAAAAGGCTAAGAAAAGCTTAAGGAAGCCCTAAAATAGAAACATTGACTCAAGACAACCTATGCCAACTATCAACCATGAGGAAAGCATGAGGAGGGGTGCATTTCCCAATGAAGCCAACTTTAAAACATGCTAAAATGGTCTGGGGGACCAAATCCCTTGATTTAAGGGGGAATCTTCGTGTCGGGTGCCAATCCTCAAATAACTCAAGTGGATGAGGTGTGGTTATGTGTGAACATGAAATTAGATGTCTAAATGGTTTAGGAAAGTTGTTGGATCAATATTTCCATAATATTAAGCCTTTAAAGGCAAAAACAAGGGAATGTTGGTCCACCGAGCTAGTTTACCAAAAACCGAGTGTGAACATGATTTTTAGTGCATGTGGCTAAGTCAAGGATACTTAGGCTAAAAAATAAATGTAGATGTTAGGATTATATTCCAACAAGTTTTCATTATTGGCCTTCAATCAGGTGATTCAACAAGTGTTCGACTTTAGCTTCGTTATCATATTCATGGATTCTACTGGCATACATTGAGAGCCATTGTCATTATAGGTGGTTCCTCTTGTGCCTGTTAATGGTCCACATCAATGGCTAGTAATCAGGTGATTTTCTAGCATGCTCGACTGTGACACGTTCATTCCCATGTTAGAATTCATACTTTGATCGAGTTGGGATGGAGCGCAAGACCCTGAGTCTTGTCTGATATGACTCAGGCTACGTGAAGTTATGTGTTATTCATGATTGTACAAATGATTCTATTATACGAATGGTTGTTACCATACTGTGGGACTTTATATTTATGATGATGATCCTTATATGTTGAATGGCTATGTTCATGCCTTGGATCTTAGATTACAGATGATCCTTCTGTATTGGATGGTTGCGCCCATGCCATGGATCTTTTCATATAGTCCTTACTATCCAGATGGTTGTGTCCATACCATGGATTCATGTTTTGACATCAGATATGTATATGTATATTCATCCTTGATTTGCAAGTCTATTGAAAGTGTTTGTGCTCGTCCTTGAAAAAGCTCGTAAATCATCTCAGCCCTCACTTCTTGTTCTACCTTCATGCCTTACGGGGCATCTATTACACATTATTTTTACACCTCCTACACTTTGCTATGACATACCCTGAAGTGCTTGAAATATGACCATTATGCAGTGTACTCATTCATATATGCATCTCACATCCTTCCTAAGACATTGATTGGAAAATTCTTTGAGCTTCCCCTGAAGAAAATAGCTCTTAAACCCTAATTTGAGCACCATCGCTCTTATAATGCTTAAAATTGTGATGGTCACATGTTTCAATATGCCAGACCCATGATGACATCGTTATGTTTTCTCATATACATGCGATGATCCAAAAAAGGAAATTTTCCCAAAAAGGATGAGAAGCTTCATGATCTATAAGCTTCCATAGTAGTGAGTTGGAGGTTTTTCGATGTAGATGAGGTCGAATCCTCTCATCTTGGCCTCTTTGTCTTATCCGTATGAGCTACCTCCTTGAGATGAGGGCTTAATTCTAACTTTGGAGAATTCCTAACTCCCTCTCCCAGCCTATAAATTCATATTCTTCCATTCCCAAAGGGTTGGTCAAGATAGAGGCTGGTTGGTCAGGTTAGAGGCTAGGTTGGTCTTTGTCTATTTGCACCCTTATGCTAAGCTTATGCCTAGAGGCTATTCATTAGACTTGGAGAAGGAATGCTTGGAGAGTTCTTGGCTTTGAATTGAATTACTACTCAAGGAGAGCCTTCCAATATCAAGTTTTTGGTTGTAATATTCCCTTTATTTCCTAATAATATACAACTGTTGGTTCATCTTCCCAAAATATATATGTTCATGTATTATTTAGCTTGACATTCCTTAATCAGTTAAGCAGGTTGTTATGGATTTTCTATTTGTTTTGGCATGCTTCCTACTTCCCTGTGACATACCCTAAAGTGCCTAAAACATGACCATTATGTAGTGTACTCATTCATATATGCAGCTCAGATCCTTCCTAAGACATTGATTGGAAAATGACTTGAGCTTCCCCTAAAGAAAATAGCACTTAAACCCTAATTTAAGCAACATCGCTCTTATGAGGCTTAAAACTGTGATGGTCGCATGTTGCAATATGTCAAACCCATGGTTTTTTCATATACCCACGATGATCCCAAAAAGGAAATTTTCCCAAAGAGGATGAGAAGTTTCGTGATGTAGAAGCTTCTAAAGCGGCAAGCTAGAGGTTTTTCAGCATAGATGAGGTCGAATCCTCTCATCTTGGCCTTCTGTCTTATCCCTATTTGCTACCTCCTTGATATGAGGGCATAATCCTATCTTTGGAGAAGTCCTAACTCCCTCTCCCAGCCTATAAATTCATCTTCTCCCATCCCCAAAGGGTTGGTTAGGTTAGAGGTTAGGTTGGTCTATGTCTATTTTCAGCCTTATGCTAAGCTTGTGCCTAAAGGCTATTCATTAGACTTGGAGAAGGAGTGCTTGGAGATTTCTTGGCTTTTACTTGGATTACCACTCAAGGAAATCCTTTCAACATCAAGGTTTTGATTGTAAGCTTCCCTTTATTTCCTAATAATATACAACTATTGGTTCATCTTCCCAGAATTTATATGTTCATGTATTATTTAGCTTGACATTCCTTGATCAGTTAAGTAGGTTGTTATTGTATTTTCTATTGGTTTTGGCATGCTTTGTTGTCTCTTGATCACTTTTGCAGGTACGTAAATGCTTAGAGAAGTAGGAACAAGTCTGTGACACAAGAGGTTCAAGGCCCTCAATAAAGGAAATCGGAATAGCATCAAAACGAGGTATGCCATCTCCTTCATTCTACTTTTCAATTATAACCTAGGAAGATGTATATTTGATTATCACTTCGGTTGCTAGACCCACTCATTGGGCTAGAGGGATCATCTCTATCCATAGAGATGATTAACCTTGTCAACATTAGGCCACTAGTCTCTGATGGTCTACCTATCGACGAAGTCGAAACCCCACAAGTTGTTGAGGCACTTCAGCATGAGCTAATGGTTATGTTAGGCCCTCACTGTCCTCAGGTTGGTTTCACTTCTAATTAGGAAATTTTTGAAACATCAAGGCTCCTTATCACTCTCTTCTTCACTTTGAAGATCAACCAAACAACCATATTTCGCTTCCTCCACTCGAATCACATGATCCCATCGCTCTTGCATTGGATGAATGTTGGGTTGTGTTATATTCTTTCCATGACTAACCTACGTAGTGAACTGAGGGGTTAGAGGGGGGGCGAAGCCCCCCCTTCGTTGTGCCGATTGCGTAGCGAGGGGGTGGCAGCCCCCCCTTTCCGGGGGGTTTGAGGGGGGCAGGTAGCCCCCCTTTATGGGGTTCGGGGCAGCGCCCCGAGAAAATTTTTTTTGGACCCTATATTAGGTTGGGCGAACCT
>APFE031125432.1:75354-94514 GCA_000404065.3 Pinus taeda | reverse complement strand
TGATCATCGGATCTATTATTCAGAAAGTGTTTACATTTTATTTCTTCAGGCAGAGTCTGTAATCGGGCCAGGTAGCCTCTAGATTCATCCTTCTTTTGGAAGGTGAGATATCCGGTGAATTCCCATACAGTTGATATCTATACGAGAAATACCTTGTTCTCACGAATTTTAGATCAGTAGCAATTGAGTTTTGAGCTGGTGGAATTCGAATTTGCAATAGTGTTTTCTTGGTGTCAAAGTTGAAATGTCTTTCAACAATGATTGGGGTATGCCCTTGAAGGAAGATTGAACTATATTGCATGGAAGGATAGGATGGAGGTGGTGTTAGATGATAATGGGTTGAAGGAGTTCATAGCAGATGTCCCAAAACCTACTGATGTTGCTCAAGTCGGGGATTGGCAAAAGAAGACAGCAAAGTGTCAAAGGATTCTGTTGGAGGGCGTGAAGGATCACATTGTGTCTAGCCTCCATGGAAAGGCTTCTCCATACTTGATGTGGAAAGCATTGACAAATCTATTCCAAAGCAAGAGTGACCAGAAAAAGTTGGTGCTTAAGGATAAACTCAGAAACATAAAGTGTGAGAAAGGCAACAGTATGCCCAAGTATCTCACGAAGTTCACCCAATGCCGAGATGAGATGGGAAGTGTGGGGGTGACTATCGATGATAAGGACTTGGTGAGCTTGGCTCTCCTTGGTCTTTCGAAGAGTTGGCATTCCTATCAGGACTCTGTCAATGGTCGGGAGAAATTGCCAGGATGGGAGAGACTTTGGTCGGATCTTGTGCAAGAGGAGATCAGGTGGAATACCAGGGACGGATCTTCATCAAAGGCATCTGATGAAGAAAATTGCGCTTTGGATACCAAAGAAAAGAAGGGGAAGAACAATAAAGCTTCTCATTCCGATGTGAAAGGCAAGAAGTAGGACATGTCCAAGGTGAAGTGCTTTCACTGTCACCAGCACAGACACTATGCCACAAATTGTCCACAGAAGAAGAAAAATAAGCAAGCTGCTGGATCTGCAGTGGGAGAGGCCTTAGCCTTGCAGCTTGAGCTGGATTTTTTGCTGATCGCATGCTTAGTATCAAGTGTGATGGGATCCGTATGGTTCTCGGATAGTGGTGCGTCTTTTCACATGACAGGAGATTGAGATTTGTTTTCTGATCTGGATGAGAAAGATCTTGGAGTGCACATCGAGATGGGCGATGATGGTAGATACAGTGCGACCGATATCGGTACCATTTCCTTTGAGAGGGAGTTTGGTAAACCCTTTGTATTGAAGGAAGTGATGCATGCTCCAGGATTGAAGAAGAATCTTATCTTTGTGGTGATGTTAGAAGACAAGGGATATGATGTTGTTTTCAGCGAGGGAAAGGCTTTCCTGCGCAGTAAGACAACTGGAGAAACCCGAAAGATAGGGGTTCGAGTCAAGAACCTTTATCAATAGCATGTAGATGGCTGTGCAGCAATGGCATGCAAGGCAAAAGGAGTGGTGAGCCAGGATGATGGCGAGCTGTGGCACCAGAGATTGGGCCACCTTCACCATGGAGCCTTGAATATACTGCAACAGATTTCTACTAGGCTTCCTAAAGGCACTCTTGCACAGTCAGATCAGTGAAAGCGGTGTACCTTGGGAAAATTTGTGAAAGCCATGTTTCACAAGAAGGATAGTCACGCCACGATGATCCTTGAGAGAATTCACACAGACGTGTGTGGACCTTACTAAGTAGCTTCAACAGCAAAGCATAGGTACTATGTGATCTTTGTTGATGATTTATCCAGAAAGTGCTAATCTTCTTCATGCAGAAGAAGAGCGAGACATACTCAAACTTCTGTGAGTTCAAAGCACTGGTTGAGAAGGAATCGGGGAAGAAGGTGAAGGCTCTTAGGAGCGACAATGGTGGTGATTTCATCTCTAGTGAGTTCAAGGACTTCTGCAGTGCAGAAGGGATTCGAAGAGAGCTCATAGCTCCCCATAACCTACAACAGAATGGGGTTGCTGAGTGGAAGAATAGAATGATCGTGGGTGCTGTATGGGCGATATTGCATGATCAGGGCCTACCCCTTCACTTGTGGGTGGAGGCATGCAATACTGTAGTATATGTGCAGAACTATTGTCCTCACAAGATGCTTAGCATGAGTACACCTGAGGAGGCTTATTCTGGTAAGAGGCCTGATATTTCCCATTTGAGGATTTTTGGTTCTCCTGTTTACATGCATGTGACAAAGGATGCCAGGAAGAAGCTGGAGTCGATCGTAGAGGTTGGGATATTTGTGGGGTACACTGATACACCCCACAACTATCGTGTGTATTTGCCAAATAGTTGCAAGACTGTTGTGCGACAGGATATCAAATTTTAGGAGGATAAAGCCATGAAGTGTTCACTTGAGAGGGAGCCACACTTGCATGCAGATGAGGAGCTATTAGTTCCTAAGGATGAGCTTAAGGACGTGGATCAGCCACAACATGAAGTTCATGGAGTGGAAGAGACCACTCATGCAGCACCAAACATCAGAGGGCGAAAGAGCACTACAGAAGCTGAGCGACTGGCTCAAGATGTAGAGAAGGTTGTAGGACCACCTATAGCAGAGCACAGGCAGAGACAGTCACCTGATCAGTACAGTGGATACATGGCTCTTGTAAGCAAATGTGTCGTGACTGAGCCATCCTCTTTCAAGGAAGCTGTGGAGGATCTCGCTTGGGTAGATGCCATGGTGGAAGAGTATGATTCGATTGTTAGAAACAGTGCATGGGAAATTGTCCCAAGACCAGAGGGAAAATCAGTGGTGCGTTCGAGATGGATCTACAAAGTGAAGCAGGCAACTGACGCGAGTGTGGAGAAGTACAAGGCAAGATTTTTTGCCCGAGGCTTCTCACAGATAAAGGGGATCGATTATGAGGAGACCTTTGCACCTGTCGCAAGGTATTCTTCCATACAGATGATTCTTTCTCTCTCAGCACAAATGGGGTGGCACATTCATTAGATGGTTGTGAAGACTGTATTCCTCAACAGAGTCATTGAGGAGGAGGTGTACATAGAGTAGCCTGAAGTTTTTTAGATCTTCAACAGCGAGTCGCATGTGTGCAAGCTCAAGAGAGCGTTGTATGGGTTGAAACAAGCACCTCATGCTTGGTACACACAGATAGATAGTTATTTCACCAAACTTGGATTCTCCAAGAGTGAGGCGGATCCTAACCTATACTAGATTGTGGTGGAGGGTAAGTTGCTTATCATTATACTTTATGTAGATGATTTGATTCTAACGGGAGATGAGTTGTTGATACTTTCATGAAAGGAAGATCTTGCTCGGGAGTTTGAGATGAAGGACTTGGGCCTCCTTCATTATTTCCTGGGATTGGAAATTTGGCAGCGCAGTGATGGACTATTTGTTTCTCAGGGTAAGTATGCCTGGGAGATACTAGAGAAGTTCAACATGCATGGTTACAAGCCTGTTGATACTCCTCTTCATGGAGGTTGGAGGAAGGAGGATGATACTTCAGCGGAGGTAGTGGATGCTACTGTTTATCGACAGTTGGTGGGGTCGCTTATGTATCTGGTCAATACACGACCCGATATATGATATGCTGTTAACTAGCTTTCACAATCTATGGTTAAGCCAACCAAGCTCTTCTGGAATGCAGGCAAGCATGTATTGCGTTATCTCAGAGGCACACTGGGATATGGATTGTGGTACAGACAGGAGGATGAGGTGAAGCTATGTGGCTTCACGGATGTAGATTGGGCAGGAAGCCCAATGGGCAGAAAGAGAACATCTGGAGGGATCTTCAGTATCGGGTCGACAACAGTTTCTTGGTACAGTAGGAAGCAGAGATCTGTGGCACTCAGTTCCGCAGAGGCGGAGTATATGGCAGCAAGTTTGGCTACATGCAAGGCTATATGGATGAGGAAGATCCTGGTCGGGTTGTTCAGGTCACACTTGGATCCTACAGTGATTTACTGTGATAACCAGAGTTGCATTAAAATCTCAGCTAATCCAGTATTTCATGATAGATCCAAGCACATCGACATCAGGTACCATCATATCAGAGATTGTGTGTAGTGGAGAATAATGTTACTTTCATATATTTCCACGGAGGATCAGGATGCTGATAACTTGACGAAGGCGCTCACCAGGAGCAAATTCGAATACCATAGAGACAGGATAGGGGTTGTAGATAATCCATATCTTGTTGAGAGGGAATGTTGAAAATGCAACAAGATGATGGAGCTTAGTGAAAAGAAGTCGCCTTCACTAAGTGGGCCTGTACGCTATTTTTGGCGCAAAGTCTATTTTTAGAAATATGGATCATGGTCTATGAGTTGCAAGATGCTATTTGTGGATGATTGGTCATGTTGGTAAAAATATATGGACCTCTATTTTTAGACATATGGGCGGAGTCTATTTTTAGACTGCCAAGCTAAAAATAGAACAATCGAATATAATTAGCTCTTAATAATGTTTGGACTATAAACATTATCTTATTCTCTTGGAGCACTTCAGTTCGAGCTACAGATGTGGCACATGCAACTACGAGAAGGAAATATGCTTTTCTTATGGGTTACTTGAGCTATTGCATGAAGGACTTCAGTTAGAACTCAATTGATTGAGTTTGGTGGAGTTGATTGAGGAGTTGATGGAGTTGTGTTCAGTTTGACTTAGTTGAACTGGTTGTATTTAGTCTAACTAACAAATACACTAGTGATGAGTGATGTGAATTAGTTATTAATTAATTCACTAATTATTAACTCATAAATCAACTAAAGAATACATTATTTAACTTAGTGCATGGACAATTCAGTGGAGACAAGTGTTAGAGGTGAGTGAAAGGGCAAGACAACTGTCAGTTGTGATTATAGTTGTGCATGTGATTTGCACAATCAATGGATTGAGTATTGCCAATGAGGATTGCGTGGTATATCCAAGGGAAATACGAATTTGGATCATTCATTCATCAGTATTCTCATGTAGTATTGTGCAGTGGAGGCAGGCAAGCAGCAGAGGAGATTTGAATCTGTGATTGATTCAGATCTTAGCTAGTTTGTGTGTAACAGGTGGAGATAGTGCTGAGTACTTGTGAGGAGTATTTTACTATGTATTGTTACATGTTCTCAATCAATATAATATACAGATAGTTGGGGGTTTTCAGGTTTATGCTTTCCCCGGTACATACTGTGTTGATATGTGTGATTGATGCTTCAATGTGTGCATGCGATTGTTTCTTAATACTGCAAAATTGATGATCAACGTAGAGGAGGTTATGTATTATGCATGATTCCCCAAATAGTGTATAATAAGGATAATCTTTGTGAATAAGTGTCCTATTATTCAAAATTTCTACATTTTCTATGCAAACCCTTTCACCACAAGTCTAGCTTTATACCTTTTTCTACCTCCATCTTCTTCCTTCAACTTGTAAACCCATTTATTCTACAATGTTGTTTTACCTGCAGGCAACCTGACTAAGTCCCAAGTCTGGTTGTGTGCTAAGGAGTCCATCTCTTCTTTCATGGCTTGCTCCCACTTCTTCCTGGTCTCTACTTGCACTGCTTCTTCATAACATTCTAGTTCACGAGAATCAGTCAACAATACATAATATAATGAAGGAGAGTATCTTTCAAGGGGTCTACTTATCATGGTAGATCTTGTAACACTACTTTCAGGTGTTTGAGGTGCTTGTTGTTGTTATGGTTTTTGTTCTAGCTGTTGATCATTATGATTTTTAGGCACCATCACTTTTCCTGTGATATCGTCAAGTACTGTGTATTCTCTATTTTCTTTTTCCTATTTCTTTTCCTGCAACTGATTCTTATACAAGACCTTTTCATTGAATATTACATCTTTTCTCCTAATGATTCTGTGATTTTCATTATCATATAAGTGATAACCAAAATCATTAACACCATATCCAATAAAGGTACATTTCTTTGATTTTTCCTCAATCTTTGTTTTATTTTCTTTATTAATGTGGACAAAGGCTTCACAACCAAAAGTCTTTAAAAAAGAGTAGTTTACCTTTTTACCTGTCCATGCCTCCTCTAGAAGACCACCATCCAAGGAACTTGAAGGCCCTCTATTTATTAGATAAACAACAGTATCTACAACATCTGCCCAAAAATGTAAAGGCAATCCTACATGCAATATCATGCACCTTGCACACTCCATGATTGTCCTATTCATCCTTTCTGACACGCCATTTTCTCATGGTGTTTCTATAACTATCTTCTCTCTACGAATTCCATTCTCTGAACAGTACCTATCAAACTCTTTGTTACAATATTCACCTCCATTGTCTGATCTGAGACATTTCAACCTTTTTCCTATCTCATTTTCAACCAAATCTTTCCATTTCTTGAAAGTATCAAATACATTAGATTTATTTCGAATACAATAAATCTAGGTTTTTCTAGTTGCATCATTAATAAATGTAACATAATAATGAGAGCCACCAGATTATACCTGATCAGGTCCCCATACATCTGTATGCACAAGCTCTAATTTTTCGCTCTTCTTTTCTTTCCCAAATCTAAGGAATCTGACTCTCTTCTGTTTTCCATAAACACAATTCTCACAGAATTTTAAATCAACATTCTTCAAACCTGACAACAAATTTCTTGAGTGAAGAATATGCATCCCCTTCTCACTCATGTGCCTGAGCTTATGATGCCACGATGTCATATCTTATCCTGTAGAGGTTAAAGCATTAACAAAATTATAAATACCATTGCATAAATAGAATGTACCAACCTTTACTCCTTTCGCTATTACTAGGGATCCTTCTATGACCTTCTAGGTTTTATCTGTGAAACTAGTTACGCAACCTTCACCTCCCAACTGCCCTGTTGAAATCAAATTTTTCTTCAAATCTGGAATATACCTTACCTCCTTCAATAGCCATTGATTTCCATTCCGTTGTTTTATGAAAAATGTACCCATTCCAACGATTTTACAAGGTGTATCATCACCCAATTGAACCTATCCAAAATCTCCTTGAACATAAGCATGAAAATGTTTCTTATCAGGTGTGGCATGGAATGAGGCCCCTGAATCTACCACCCAGGCATCAATAATATTTTCTAAAGAAAGAATCAAAGCATCTTGCAACACATCACCTATTATATTCGCTTCATGATTAGTTTCTTGTTGCGCGTCTCCTTCTTTTCCCTTCCGAGACTTGGAGTCTTTCTTCCGGTGTCCTTTATTCCCACATTTCCAGCACACTATCCCCAATCTAGACTTGGATCTGCCTTTTCTTGACTTACTGCAATATCCTGGGCTCTTTCCTCTTTCCATTTTTCTTCCCCTAGTCTCTACAGTCAAAGCATTACCTGATGTCTCACTAGAGCTTTTCTATCGCATTTCCTCGCTAAGGATTGCACCAACAACATCATCGAACTTTAAAGTACTAGATCCAGAGATAGAGTTACTAATGGCCATAACTAAACCATTCCAACTTTCTGGAAATGAGTACAAAAATAACAAAGCCCTAACTTCATCATCAAAAGTTACCCCTACAGAACTTAACTGACTTGTCACTGTATTAAAATCATTTAAATGGTCTGCAACAGATCCACCTTCTGACATATTCATATTAAATAAATGCTTCATAAGAAATACCTTATTTGATGTCGAGGGTTTTTCATATAGTTTGGCCAATTCCGACATTAAACCTTCTATTTTCATTTCCTTTGAAATATTAAATGCTACCGACGCCGCTAGGCACAATGGTATTGTTCCAAGTGCCTTTCTGTCGAGAATATCCCATTCTGTGTCTGGCATACTCGTCATCTTGTTTGTCTTTCCACTCAATGGTAGGTACAGATCTCTCTAATATAGATAATCTTCCATCTGCATCTTCCACAGCTGGTAGTTTTGGTCATTGAATTTTTCAACCCTAAACCTACCATCCTCTGCCATTGCTCCCACTCGAACTAGGAACCCTTCTCTCCTACGAGTTTATCAGCCAAATATACCTTCAGATTTGATACCAGTTGTTAGAAAATTATATATTACAGAGAAATGGAACACATAAAATATTGCAAAAATATAAACACATAAAACACATAAAACAAGAGAGACACAGATATACGTGGTTCACCCAGTTTGGGCTACATCAACAAAGAAAAAACTAGTCCTTCTTTTATTATATTATACATAAAACTGAAGAGATACAACCTACAACAGATCCACTGTAACTCACCCTTCGCTCCCAATATCCTCTCTTTTCTTCACTTAAAATACAGATCTGATAGGCGCAATACAATTCCCTCCTATATAGTGAGGGGTTGCCTTCTAGGGGAAAAAACCTTAAATTAAACATAACTTATACCGTCAGATCATCCACCTAATGAATGGCCTAGACTGACTAGAAATTACTATCCTTTTACAAGGCAATTTTACATCTATTTTTAGCTTCAGGGGCGTTGCCCTCGAACCCCCGCCAAGGGATCGCTGGCCCCCAGACCCCCCAACCAGGGGGGATTAGGCCCCCCATAGCCCCCTCGCATGGGGGGGTGTACAGTCTTTCTGGGGTATAGATCTGGCTAAGACCTTTGAATACAAAAGATAATTAAGCTCCACACCCAACACATGCATGGCCTAATTTTCCCAAGAAAGAAAAAATAAAATCATCCCTAGATTTTAGGGATCTATTTTTAGCAGCTAGAGGTTACATGCAAAGATCGTTTTAGAAACCTCTCACCAAGTGTCATTTTTTCCTAGATTTGTGGCATGCATGTCATAACCTTGATCTTATCAAAACTCATTTTCTAGACGTTGTAGATCTCATTCCTCACAACGATCTTACAACTCTGATATCCCACATCGCATCTAGGAGTCTTCGGCACATTCAGCTCATCTTTTTGAGGGTAAGTTTGCTTCTCATGTCTTGTGCTATGTTTCTGTCACTTTTTGCATTTCACTTTGTGTAAGTGTTGTCTTGTTTATTTTAATCAACACTTGTTGTCTTTTTTATCCATGTTAGCTTGTAGAATTATTTTTTATGTTTTTCTTTGCATCTCACTGTTTTCGCATGCATGACATTGTTTCTACACTGACGGTCGCCGTTACAGTGACTCGCTTCACACGCATGATTGCTTTCCCATTTTTTGAATCATGCACTCACTATTTTTCATGCATGACTATTCACTCTTGTTTGCACTCAGCTTCGCCATGCATTTAGACGTCTCATATCTCCAGTCGCCCGTTAGTGGGTTTGGGCTACCCTAGCCTAGAACTTGCCTTGCCCGGCTAACAAATGCACATTTATGGAATTGAATGCTCTGTATTCCCTCTAGAAATTTTGAAAATGTGGCCCAGCACTGGTCTATAGGCTTGCAATGCGCAATTCTAGGAGGGAGTGCCTTGTTGGCCCCAGAAACTGTGCAATGCATTTTGTTGGTTTGCATGTCACTTCTGACTTAAATTGTGTATTGCACATTTTTAATCCTCGGCATGCTAGGCTAGATTGTGCATTGCATAGTTCGAGTAGTTAGTCAGCCTCCTGATAGCCTGGGTTGTGCCTTATGCAGTTTTGGTAGTTAGCCTTCTGGTGAAAATTGTGCAATCTTCATAGGCACTCACACAGGTATGTTTCATGTCAGTCCTCTATTTTGTTTTGGTCTTCAACTTGAAAATTTCTTTCCATGAGTGTTTCTATGTCTCTAGGTATCACAGGTGTTCATCTGCCTCTCAACAATATTATTACATGGATTCCCAAGGAGAAGGGTCAAAGGACACCGTTGAGAGCACAACTAGAGATGTAGTTGAGCGAGTGTCTATGAGATTGTCTATCTATGAAGACACCAAGATTTTCATGGAAAAGGATATCAAGATGAAATGGTAGTGGCATCGCAATGAGCAACACCATCATTAGTAGTAGAAGGTAGCAGACTTGTGCACGACAAAGGCAATAGTAAGTTTGTTGACAGCTTAGAGATGGAGCAAAGCTGCAAGTTCAAAGTAGATCCACTTGTGATGAAAGAAGCTTTAGAGATTGAGGCTAAGAGGTGACAATGTGACAAGAGGATCACACAAAGGAAAAGAGAGAAATAGAGGATGGAGGAAATAGAGAAGGAGTTGCAGGAGTTGAAGCAACAACTCAAGGAAGAACACGAATTGTGGAGACAAGAGAAGGAAGTGCAACAGGAACAGGTATAGAAGGAGGCGCAACTTGCAAAGATTGATGAAATTATGCCCATACAAGTTATAGACCCATCCCAGTAGCTGGCACAAAGTAGACAAGGTGAGCAGTGTTGTCGATCACATGCACGGATGTTCAGGAGCATGGATGTCATTGTGCGCATGCATGTGATCCCATCCATTGGCACACTCACCAAGGCAAAGACAAAGAACGAAGTCCGACTAGAGTTGGACATGTACTTCAATGAGTTGATGTGCATAGCCACCATCACATACTTGGAGATCAGTGCATACATTATGCATCAATATGTTTCTGCTCTGGCTGCACTTAGGACTATGATGCGCATTTTATTAGAAGAGTTGGATAGGGGAGCCCAAAGAAGTGTACCCAGATGCAATGGAGGCAAGAGTTCGCTTTTAGTAGGATGTCATTATTGAGAACATGAACACCATCACGGACTACCAAACTTAGCATCAGTTCACCACCATCAACCATCACAGACTACGGATACCAAGGATGTCAAAAAGTTGGTCTTCCAACAATTGTCTGAGTCTTAGTGATGTCTTGCATGGCTTACTCAAGCCTATTTTTTCTCACATGGGTACAGTGCAGATTGTAATGTAACATATTGTAAAAGCGAAAGAACAAGTGTTGACAGTAGAATGTAATAGTCACGTAGTATTTGAAGAGACATGAGGGTAGGTGAAGAGTCACAAAGGGGAATGTCAAGGGGCATCCCACCCTTTTCTATTTATAGAAACTCATAACTCATTGTACAAGATTTTGGGAGCCAAGCTTCCTATAGGTGTATCTTAGAGAAAGCATGCAATGTATTGTAATGAGCCTTGGCTTCTCCATAGTACAGAGCTAGTATATCTTTTTGGAGGAGCAGGTGGTAGTGACTGTAACGTCTCGTTGTTGGGACTAGCGGTTGGACATGGTTGTATTTATGATTTGAACTTTCACTTTCTTAATATAACAAAGCCAGCATGTTTCATGCATATATTATTATTGTATTTTAGTTATCTTGGTTACTCTAATGATATATGAGGTTGTCTTCTTACGCATGTATGTATGGACTCATATAATGAACTGAAGGAGTTTAAATGCATTTTTGATATTTTTCTGAAAGCTACTGGAATGCAGATAAACTCTAGAAAATCTCAAGTTTGTGTGGCAGATTTTGACAGAAGAGAGAGATCCATGATGACCAATCTCTTTCCTTTCCACCTTCAGTCACTGGACTCTCCAATCAAATATTTGGGATTCTAGCTAAAGCCGGCACCATATAAAAAAGAGGATTGGAATTGGCTTATTACAAAGCTAGAAGCAAGAATCTCTCATTGGAGTTTCAAATGGCTCTCCAAAGCCAGCAGACTGACCCTCATCAAATCTGTCTTGTTAGCCATTCCTGTTTACTGGGCAGCATTAACCTGGATTCCCAAAGGAGTAATGGAGAAAATCAAAAGGTTGTGCTATATATTTTTATGGGCAGGATCAAAAGAAAATTCCATCCTTCCCTGGGTGGCATGGGACAAGCTGGCTAGGCCTAAAGAATGAGGAGGATGGGGAATTAAGAGGCTCCCTGAATTCAGTCTATCCTTGGCAGCAAAATCAGGATGGAGGCTAATCTCGATGGAGAATCTTTAGACAAGGGTGGTAAAAAGAAAGTATATAGATCCAATTCCTTTGGAAGACTAGATTCGAAGCCAGGATAAGAAAAAGAGGAATACCTCAGTCATCTGGAAGACTACGGTGGAGGCCTTCTCTGTGATTGAACAAGGTCTGGCTTGGAAAGTGGGGGATGGAAGACTTGTTAGACTTGGCAGGGATCCCTGGGTAGGCTGTAATGAAACTTTTGCCTTGTCTCTTGGACTCCTCAGACATCTCGATAGTAAAGGAATATTCACTCTAAACCAGGTGGAGAAAGTGGGCCACTCTACCATATGGGGGCAGGCTTGGAAAAATGCTGAAGACCTCGGTTTAAACATCAGATGGAAGAACAAATGGGTTTCTTTCATCAAAGAACTCCATCGCTCAAATGTCAGGCTTAAAAGCGAACCTGATTTACTGATGTGGGCACAGGGGAAAACAGGCAAATACTCCCCAAAATATGGTTACACCTTCCTAATGGAAAAGAAAGGATGGGGAATACCAGAGTGGTGGTCGAAAAATATATGGAAGTTAAAATGCCCAGCAAAGGCCCGGATCTTCCTATGGTGCATGCTAAAAAGAAAAATCCCAACCTGGGATATCTTACAAGCCAGGTTTTTTGTTGGGCTAGGGAGGTGCCCATTCTGTAAATTAGAAGGGGAAACAATAAACCACCTCTTTACATCTTGTGCAGTCTCTTTAAAGATATGGGAGGAATTAGCCTGTCTGCTAAATGTAAAGGCATAGTGGGGGTTAGTCCCTTTGGAAGAAGCCTGGAGTAAATGGTGGCAAAATCATCCAGAGGGAAACCTGAGAAATCTTCCCCTTATTTTCTTTTGGGGTGTTTGGCTAGCGAGGAACAAAAACGTGTTCCAAGATAAGGACACTCCCACATCTGCCACTGCCATAAATTGTGCTGCCATTTACTCAAACATTCTGCCCCCTGAAGCTAAAAATCCTCAAAAACATGACAAGCCTGTTACTATTCAGGAGGGCATTCCATGGGCTTTTTTTGACGGAGCATCCCAGCATAACAAGGTTGGTACTGGACTGTGCATTCATATAAATCTTGACCACTCCTTTAAAGCTTCTGTAGGGCTAGGTCCTGGTACAAACAACTATGCTGAGTTGTCTGCTTTGCGCCTCCTTTTTTGCTGGTTACTCCAAAGAAACATTTTATCAATTCAAATCTTCGGGGATTCTATGAATGTTATTAAATGGGTTAATGGAAATGCTATATGTCAAAATCAGATTTTGAAGCCTCTTTTAGAAGAAATTTTGTTATTAAAGTCATCTTTTAACAACATTACCATCTGCCACATTTACAGGGATAAAAACGAGGAAGCAGATCAGCTTTCTAACGCTGGCTTACAGCAAGATATGGGCAGCTGGTCAATAGTGGAACTCAGACACGGGCAGTCTTTCACTTCTTATCAGGCCCCCTTTGCTCCTCCACAGTGATCGCGATTCGGCTCCTCTTTTTGTTTTGTAGCATCATGGGCATAAAATTTTTGATGCTCTACAAATCTGAAAAATTTCATCTTTTATGCTCATGGAAGTGTTTATATATTTAAAAATGTTTTGTTTTTCCTTTCTGTTTAAACAGCTTTGTACGGGGTTGTTTTCCTTCCATGAAGGAGGCCCTCACCTACGTTTCCTCAAAATATGTATTAAAGACTCCTAAAGGGAGTTTTGTTTCTAGACAGTTTTATATATACAGCAGTAACAAGACTCTATCATCATCCACAATCAGTCATATGGACTAAGATTTTGTTTTACGCTTTACAGTCAAGAAGAACAAATCAGCAAACATGAGTGCTCTCAGGTCTGCACAAATTGTATTTACAGTATGTAAACTTTTTATTTGCTTAATAAAAAGTTTTTCTTTTTTCTCCGGAAAAAATGTATGTATGGACTCTTTCTATATATATATATATGTGTGTGTGTGTGTGTGTGTGTGTGTGTGTATAAGTCTTGTTGAGATGTGATGTTGGTTTAACCATCATTTTGGATCGTTGGTTCTCCTGCCTTACAAGTTTTGATGTATCTTTGCTCATGTGTTCCCTTCCAAGCCGCATGTTTCCATAGGTTTCCAAGGGGCACACTTATTTCAGTTTATGTGTGTTTGAACCCCTAATTCATCTTCCTTGGCTTGCTATGTTGGTAACACCCTTGCTACAAACAAGGACATCCTTCTTTCCTCTGCGTGCAACTGCAGTCAAGGCAATACCATATAACCCACTGCGGGGACTCCTACACCAGATAGTCTGAGGTCTAGTTGGGACTTCTTACCTGGGAGATCCCCTGACACATTGGCAGGTCTAGCACCATTAACATGAGGATAGAGAATTCTTGTAATATATTGTAACTCATTTTATGAAATACATACTGCTACTTTGATCTCCAAGATGTGATAGTTGTTCAATGTGCTTGCTAAGGAATGGAGGTCGCCCCCATCAACCACAGTTTGCACATATTTTTACATATTGGTAACATAGTACAGTTATGTTATGTCATTTACTTCAGCAAGTGTGTTTTAATTTTATGCAAGTGTGCTTTTCCTTTCAGCAAGTGTGATTTCATTTTAGTGGGTATGAGTTTGATTTCAATTCAGCAAGTGTGCTTTCAATTATGCAAGTGTAGTGTGATTTTCATTTATACAAGTGTGTGTGATTTCAATTCTACAAGTGTGATTTCCTTTATGAAAGTGTGATTTCAATTTCAATCAAGTGTGATTTCCTTTATGCAAGTGTAATTTCAATTTCTTTATGTTTGGTTTGGTTTGGATTAGATTGATTTAATTAACTTGGTAATTAGTTTTAATTGCATTAGAACTAATCTATTATGATAAATATCCACCTAGTACATATAGTACAGGTATTACTCATCAGTCTACGAACCTTGGGTTGACAATTAATGATAGGCATTTAACTCACAATTAAATCACCCAACAATAACATCTTCCATCAACAATCCAAGAGACCCTTAGATGGTTAGGTGGAGAAATTTGATGAGGAGACTTGGAGGAGGCCAAGTCACACAAGAAGCTTTTGATGATGAGTTTTTCTGATGGTGGGAGGAACAAGTCATACCTATATAGGAATACCCCTATTCAAGGCTAGACTTCAAAATAGATCTCAATATAGCGCTTCATCAAAGAGCTACATGGGTTGATATTGGTAATGATTTTGAGTTTTTTATTATATTTCATTTTTTTTATTTTTTTTAAATATCCTCAAGAAATTAGTCTTTTTTCATGGAACAAAAATCCTAACAATATTCAAATTATAGTGATGTAGATGTTGGATCAATGAGGTTTTAGGGTTTACCAAGGCATAAACGTTCATATAGAGATCCTAAAGTCATAGCAACATAGTATAATAGGGTCCTCAGAGTTGTTTAGAGGAACTTTGAGAGTTTAACTCACCAAATTCCAATGGCATCAGTGGAGGACCTACTAGAGGCTATACAGAGATGAGTGGTAGGAGTACCATGAGATTGGGTGTGACTCTTCCGACGTGTGGAAATCTCCATCGTCTACTACTGTGACACTCATCTAGGATAGGGCCCTTAGATTTTTTAGGATTAAACTGATCAAATAGAGACATAATTGGGAATAAGCCATAATTTTGTAGGACATTTTTCCTCATTTTGTAATATTTTTAACATTATCTATCTATATATACAATTAATTTCGAGATGGTTTGATCATATGTAAAGATGAATATATGATGCTTTGATTTAATGTGATGAATGATTAATATTCCAATTTAATACATAGTTTGCTATAGAATCAGAAAATGAATCATCTGATCATGGAATATGAATGTATGTTCTAAAACTAAATGATCATTCAAGTAATCTCACTCTCAGAAACTATCGATATAACAAAGGATCTCTCACACAATAAACATTGTTTAATTAAGACACCACCAGTTGTGAGTCCCAGTATACTACAAATGATTAAATATCATGAGATATTTCTTATGAAAGTAATTTAATAATGGCCTTATATTTAGAGATATTATTAGAATCAGTACCTATACATGTGCCACCAATGACCAACAATTGACAAAATGGATAATGTATTGCACAGGCTGCAAAAGCTAGGTTCCTGGTGTTGTTGGGTTGTGTTATAATATTTCCACGACTAACCCACGTAGTGAACCGGGGGGTTAGAGTGGGGGAAAAGCCCCCCCTTCATTCCACCGATTGTGCAGTGGGGGGGTCACAAGGGGGGTGGAATCCCCCCCTATACAAGGGGTTTGAGGGGGACAGGTAGCCCCCCTCTATGGGGTCTGGGGCATCGCCCCGAGAATTTTTTTTTTTTTTATTTGGACTCTATATTAGGTTGGGCGAACCTACCTATGGTTTTCAGTCCATGGTTTTGGACGCGATGGTTTTCAGTCCATGGTATTGGATGTTTCAGCATGTACAAATATGTATTGTAACATTGAAAGGAATATAATGAGAAATCAAGCTGGTAGTCTGAGTTTTGGGATCCAGGGGAAAATCTCTGTGTATATGTGTTTTATGTGTTATGCTCTTGCATTGTTTATTTTCTGTGTTTTAGAATTCGTATGCAAGTAATTTATGTAGGGAGTTCAAACCTACATTTGGTATCAGAGTTGTTTTGGCTTCAAGGGGATGCCTTTGTTGCTGAGGGGTTTTGCTCAGGCCTGTGGTAGACCCTTTTTAGTGGGAGATCGATGGGATCAATTCTAGTGGTGAAAGAAGATGGAAAGTAGTGGAAAGATAGAGATCGATAAATTTAATGGTCAGAGTTTTGAGTTATGGAAACTCAAGACGAAGGACCTGTTGGTGGATAAAAATCATTTGATCACGGTAGATCAAGGTACTAAACCAAGGAGAGTGTTTGATGAAGAATGGAAGAAGTTGGATCGGAAGGCAAAATGCACAATACGATTGTCTGTCTCAGATTCAGTATTGCTGAATGTATCAAGGGAAGCTACGATGAAGGCTTTGTGGGACAATTTAGGGACTTTGTATCAATCTAAGTCTCTAGTGAATAAATTGTTCCTACTAAAAAAGTTGTATAACCTAAGGATGAAAGATGGAGACTCGGTGACAAAGCATCTAAATGCATTTAATACTATGGTAAGTCAGTTATTATTTGTTGATATTAAAATTACAAATGAAGATAAGTGCATCAATTTGTTTTGTTCTCTACCATATTTGTGGGATAGTTTGGTTATTGCAATAGGTAGCAATGCAACTACCTTACAGTTTGATGAAATAGTCTCATCCTTGCTGACGGAGGAGATGAGACAGAAAAATATGGAGAGCCAGAATGGTGATGCCTTGTCTGTATGAGGACAGTCCTAGAACAGAAACAAAATATGTCATCAAGTGGGAGATCTAAATCTAGAGGGAGATCTAAATCTCTAGAAAAACCTGTAAATGTGGTGTCTTGGAAATGCGGAAAGGAAGGGCACTAAAAAATGGACTATAAATCTAATGCTCCTAACAAAGGAAAGGGATTTGATGATGCTGCTTCTACAGAGGTGAAAACCACCTCAAATGAAGGTGGGGATGTGTACTTGGCTTCTTCAAGTACACATGTAGATCATGAGGCATGGTTGATTGCCTCAGGTGCATCCTTTCACTTCACTCCCCATAGAGAGTGTTTTTCTGAGTATGATAAATACGATGGTGGTGATGTCTTATTAGGGGATGATAGGAAGGATATAATCATTGGTCGCGGAAAAGTAAAGTTGAAGTTGAAAGGTGGAAGGGTTAGAACACTTCCGGGTGTTCTGCGTATTCCTACATTAGCTAGAAATCTGATTTTTGTAAGCAAGTTGGATGATGCAGTTGTAAAAACAATGTTCAAGAAGGATACCTACAAGATGGTTCGAGGAGAAATGGTATTGATGTAGGGATTTTAGACTAGAACTCTATACAAGCTACAAGGTAGCACTGTTGTTGATGGTTGCAACAATTCTGTGGTTCCTGAAAGTGGAGCAGAAAATCTAGTGGTCTCTAGAGAGAAGACCATGTTGTGGCATCAAAGGCTTAGACATATTGGAGACAAGGGCCTTCAAATACTTCATGGTAAAGGTATGGTAGAAGGTATGAGTAATAGCTCTCTGGATTTTGATTTCTATGAAAATTGTGTATACTAGAAGCAGAATCGGTTGAGTTTCCACTTTGGTGGTAAGAGGACGAAACAGATATTAGAGCTTGTGCACAGTGATGTGTTTGGACCTGTGAAGGTTCCATCACTGGGTAAGTTTGTGTACTATGTATCTAAATGACTTCTCAAGGAATACATGGATATATTTCCTTAAGAAGAAATCTGAAATCTTCGACAGGTTTAAAGACTTTAAGGCTCTGGCGGAAAACCAGACAGAGAAGAAGATAAAGGTGCTAAGGACATATAACGGTGGAGAGTTTTGCAGTAAGGAATTTGAATAATTTTGTAAGAAGTGTGGTATATCATGGTAGAAGACTACTCCATATACACCTCAGAAAAATGGAGTTGCAGAAAGAATGAACAAGACGTTGATGGAAATGGCAATAAGCATGCTAGTGGTGTCGGGTTAGGATAGGAATTCTAGGCAGAGGTGGTGGAGACAACATGTTACCTGGTCAACAGATTACCTTCGTCAGCATTGGAGGATAATACTCCACAAGAGGTATGGACTGGTAAGAAACCCTCTCTTTCACATCTAAGGGTATTTGGATGTGATGCATATGTACATATTCCAAAGGAGAAACGAACCAAGTTGGATAGTAAATCTGAAAAGTGCATCTTTATTGGGAATAAGGATGGTTTAAACAGTTATAAGCTTTGGAACCCAACAACAAGGAAGGTTGTGTATAGCTGAGATGTGGTGTTTAGACAGGTGAAAAATGTTATTAAACATGAAGTCCAACCAAAGGAACCTGAGAAGATAGAGTTTGAGCTAAAGGAAGAAGAATCATACTCTATAGCAAAGGAGGAATCAAAAGATGAAGAGCCACAAACTCTGGGTGTAAGAAGATCAGTTTGAGAAAGAAGGTAGCCAAAAAGGTATAGTCCATCTACTTTCTGTTCAAATTTTGTTTTATCTATTACTGATGATGATCCCAGAACTATGAAGGAAGTAGTAGATTCAAAGGATGGAAAACTCTGGAAAGAGGCCATGGTTGATGAAATGGCATCTTTGCACAAAAATGAGGCTTGGGATCTGGTGGAGTTTTCGGATAGAAGGATACCCATTGGCAGCAAATGGGTGTTCAAGAAGAAGACAATTGCAGAAGGAAAGGTGGAAATACAAAGCTCGGTTGGTAGCAAAAGGTTATTCCCAGGTGCCGGGAATTGATTTTGGTGATATTTTTTCTCCTGTTGCCAAGGTAACTTCTAT
>APFE031125432.1:17965-73105 GCA_000404065.3 Pinus taeda | reverse complement strand
TTTTTTTTTTTTTGGACCTTATATTAGGTTGGGAAAACCTACTTATGGTTTTCGGTCCATGGTATTGGATGCTTCGGCATGTATAAATATGTATTGCAACATTGAAAGGAATATAATGAAAAATCAAGCTGGTAGTCCCGATTTTGGGATCTTGGGGGGAATATCTATGTATATGTATTTTATGTGTTATGCTCTCGCATTGTTTATTTTTTGTGTTTTAGAATTCGTATGCAAGTAATTTTTTTACGGGGTTCAAACCTACAGGTGTGCCGACTAGCACCATCTACAAACCATAAGTACATCTGATCACCCATCAATACCTACCAAATAGTATCGAAAACACCATGAAGCCTATACATAGAACCTAAAACATTATGTAAAATATTTACAATACAAAGCAGATGCATAGGTAATGGCTTAAGCATAATACTTCTTGAGATAGATCCCATTCCTAGGCTCAGATAACACTCCTTCAAAATCAACCAACTCATATGCTCCCTTCTTCAAGATGATCTTAATGATATAAGGACCGATCTACATAGTTTTAAACTTGCCTTCCCCCAAGCCATCTTTATATTGGTCAAAGAGCACGATAAGATCACCTTTAGAGTGTTAATGTTTCTTAGGGATATATTTTTATTTTCATTGGTAATTGCATTTCATTATTTACATACTAAATTCACCCCACAACATCTTATCATTATTCAACAACATATGAAATTATATAGAAAGAAAAATACCGTCATCAATGCAGTGAAACATAAATAACAATAGAAGAAAATAGTTCACACATAGAGACACCAAGATTGGTCAGAGACTAAGGAAAAAACCCACAAGGGGGATGTTGGGTGTGGGATCCCCCAAGGCAAGTTTTGGGGTTTAAAGCCCAAGTTTTGACTAAGTCCAATGTAAAGACTCCATAATTTGTGGGTGTCGAGCGCAAAGTTGTAATTGAGTCATAGGGTTGTCTACCCTTACTTTTGTAATGTAATGTCAGCTTGAAAGATCTACCCATGGTTCGTGGACCATGGGATTGTATAAATAGAGCAAGGCTCTAAGTTTAAAGGGACATCTAAGAAGTCTATAAGATCTAATGATGATGAATTGAGTCTTAGTTGAAGCATCGAGTCGTGTCTTTGGGTAGTATAGTAGGAGAAGGCTCTGCAGCTGAGTGCGCAGAGGCCTAGTAGTTTGCAGCTGAGTGTGTAGACCCCTGCAGTTGAGTGCGCAAGGTAGGTTGTGTCTGTAATCAATTGAAGCATTAATAAAGAGAAGTTTTACATTATTTCTGTGTCTTTTTCCTATTTTATGCATTGAAGTATATTGGGTATGAATTTCAAGTTTACTATTTATTTGTTACACGAACTTATATGAATGTGTTGAATAAGAAAATATAAGATAAGCATACGTTTACGTGAAGTTAACTAACAATTATAAGAAGATAAGTAAGATCCACAGTGTAACTTAGGAAAAGTGTGTAGATCGTTGCCTTAGCAACGCAAAAGCACCTCAGCCCTGGTTAGGGTTGCACGAAGGCAAGTATAACAGAGCGCGAAGGGGATTTGTTTGGCTAAATAACTCCGAACCTAGGTCAAGCCCCCTCAAGCCAACAAATGGTTCCATTGTATTCTAGTTGGTTAGGATACTCAGCTCTCACCCGAGAGACCCGGGATCATGCCAAAGGATAGAAGTAAGACAACCTTCACGATGGAGTGGGGTTGCTTTCAATACACTGTCATGTCATTTGGACTAAAGAACACGTTGGCCATCTTTTCGCGTGTAGTTGTGGCGGCGTTTAGGGAACATATTCATAAATTATTGGAGGTATATTTGATGATTGGAATGTATTTGGGTTGGTTAAGAACCATGTAGCGAACCTGTGCTTGATGCTAAATACATGCCAAAGATACCAAATCACGCTCAACCTCAAGAAATGTATGTTTCTCGTTCCTTTTGGGAACCTGTTGGGGCATGTGGTTTGTAAAAAAGGGCTGATGGTAGATCCCACAAAAATTACAGTGATCTTGAATTTGGAAGCACCACGTAGTGTGAAGCAGTTGTGTGCTACCCTGGAACATACAGAGTACTACAGAAAGTTTATCAAGAGTTATGCCCAAATCACCGCATCGATGGAAAAGCTATTAAAGAAGGATGTCATGTTCTACTGGGATGATGACTATAAGAAGAGCCTAGATATATTGAAGGAGAAAATGGTTACCATGCCAATTATTGTCTTCCTAAACTGGAAGAAATAATTTCATGTTCATGTTGATGCATTGTGTATAGCGCTAGGGGCAGTAATCACACAAGAAGGTAGAGAAGGCTTGGATCACCCTATCACGTTCGTGAGTCGTAAACTATCTAAAGCAGAAAAGAACTATTCCACCACTGAATGCAAGGGACTATCTATGGTGTATGCGCTCCAAAAATATTGGCATTATCTGCTAGGAGGACACTTCAAGATGTATGTAGATCATTCCATGTTGAAATACTTGGTCAATAAGCCTGTGTTGGGGGGGGGGGGGTGCATATGCAGGTAGCTCTTATTGTTCCAAGAATATGATTTTGAATTTGTCATGAAGCCTAGACGATTGAACGCAGGACCATATCACTTGTCACTCATAGAGACAGGAGAGGAACTTACCAGTCTTGAGGAAGTACTACCTGACGCACAGCTATTTGCTGTGCACGTAACAGATGGACATTTTGAAGACATAATTCACTTTCTAACAACTGGGACTACGTCGGAAGGTTACTCTATTCAGAAAAAGAAGGAAATAGTGGTGCATGCAGTATACTTTTCTATTATTATAGGGCATTTATACAAGATGGGGAATGATGAGATACTACAAAGGTATGTACCAAAGTTTGGACGAAGCAACATCCTCGCGGACACTCATGGGGGTCCTATGGGAGGTCATTATGCAGGAAGTTCCACCACACAAAAGATTCTCCACACAGGGTTGTGGTGGATGACTCTTCATCAGGACTCAAAAGCACATTGCAAGGCATGTGATGTATGTCAAAGAACGGGAAACCCATCGCGGAGGGACGAGATGCCTTTTAATCCAGAAATGATGTTGCAGCCCTTCGAAAAGTGGGCAATCAACTTTGTAGGACCTATCAAACCTCAAGGAAAGATAGGTACAAGATATATTATTATTGCAACAAAATACCTGACGCGATGGGTAGAAGCGCAGACAGTAAAATATTGCACAGTCGTGATGGGTGCAAAGTTCCTTTTTGAACACGTACTAACATGATTCGGTTGTCCAAAGATCTTCATGAGCAATCATGGTACACATTTCCTTAATGAAACAATCAACGTGTTGACGAAAGCATTTCAGGTGTATCATTAGAAAAGCATGCTGTATCACCCACAGGCTATTGGGACCATAGAAGCATTTAACAAAGTGTTGGAGACCATGCTGACAAAAGTATGCAATGCACAACGAAACGATTGGGACCTACGCGTCCCCACAGTTTTATGGGCTTATAGGACCACATGTAAGAAACTAACAAGACAAATGCCTTTTAGGCTGGTCTATGGAGTGGAAGCCGTAATGCTGATGGGGTATATCATGCCTAGTCTGTGCATAGCAGCGCTGATAGGTATGACGGATCGCAGAGCCTTGGATGAGAGGCTCGCACAACTGGAGGAACTCGAAGAAGAATGGTTTTTGGCAGGATTTCATCAGCAGGTACAAAAGCAACACGAAAAGGCATGGCATGATAGACATGTCAAGTTGCGCACATTTAAGGTGAATGATTTGGTATTTTTATATGACAGCAAGTTCGATAAATTCCCAGGTAAACTCCAAATGCATTGGATGGGACCATATGTTATTAAGGAAGTCACAGATGGTGGCGCGATGGAGTTGGTGAAATTGAATGGTGAACTCTTCCCAGGTAAGGTAAATGGTAGTTGATTGAAGTCTTACATAGGTGGCCTAACCTTCTGACTACCCATAGGAAGTCCAGCAGGTGGTGGCTCTATGCGCTGCAGACCTCACAACAGTCCGCACAGAGCTGGGAGATCTCTGCCCGAAGATCTCCGCACTGATAGAGTGACTCGAGGGTGAATCATGATGTTTATATTGGGGGCCTATTGGGCACGGGATCCCACAAGGAAAGTTTTGGGGTTTAAAGCCCAAGTTTTGACTAAGTCCGATGTAAATACTCTATGATTTGTGGGCGTGGAGTGCGAAGTTGTAATTGAGTCATACGGTTGTCCACCCTTACTTTTGTAATGTAATGTTAGCTTGAAATATCTACCCATGGTTCACAGGCCATGGGATTGTATGAATAGAGTGAGGCTCTAAGTGTAAAGGGACATCTAAGAAGTCTGTAAGATCTAATGATGATTAATTGAGTCTTAATTGAAGCATTGAGTCATGTCTTTTGGTAGTAGAGTAGGAGAAGGCTCTGCAACTAAGTGCGTGGACCCCTGTAGCTGAGTGCGTAGGGTAGGTTGAGTCTGTAACCGATTGAAGCACTAATAAAGAGAAGTTTTACATTATTTCTGTGTATTTTTCTTGTTTTATGAATTGAAGTATATTGGGTATGAATTGCAAGTTTACTATTTATTTGTTGCATGAACTTATATGAGTGTTTTGAATAAGCAAATATAAGATAAGCATCTATTTATGCGAAGTTAACTAACAGTTATAAGAGGATAAGTAAGATTTGTAGTTCAACTTAGGAAAAGAGCGCAAATCATTGCCTTAGTAGCGCGAAAGCACCTCAACCCCTCGTTAGGGCTGCGCGAAGGCGAGTATAATAGAGTGTGAAGGCCTCACAAGTCAGGAAAGTGCACGAAGTGACCTACACGAAGGTATTCACAGTTGGACTAAATCGACCCCTCAGACATCTCAAGGGTGCGGAAACTTGGTTCCAGCATCCCCCCATACTGCTTTGGGTGATACCTCAGTTTGCACTCCACGGGCTATTGCCGAAAGGGCTAGTAGTATAGGATTTGTTTGGCTAAATAACTCCAAACTTGGGTCAAGCCCCCTCAAGACAACAAGGGAAAACTGTTTCAAATTCTTTGTAATAGATTGTCATTGAATGTTTCAGCAAAAAGAGAGTACAATTATCCATATCTTCAACGACAAAACTATCCAGCAAAATCAACTAAACAACATACAAGAGATGAACCCAATAAGGTAATAATAAAAACCCTGATTCAGAATCCTATGGTCAATTGTCACTTTCTACGGTCAACTATCGAATTATGCAGTCAACTACTTCCAATTAAAAAATCAAACTCTAGTTTCAAACTATATGAAGAGAATGAACATGCATGTGGCAGAAGCCCTCCAACCACACCCATGAGATTGCATGCCTTCGATTTTAACTAAAATTTTCCTGTGTCAAACCTATGTTTGGAAACCAAAACCATAAACATACATTGAGGTTCGAACCCTACAATTTTAGACATGTACGAACCAATTTTTGTGACCCCGCCTTAGACCTATGCAAACAAAACCAAGAAAGAGAAAAGAATAATACTTTATGATGTCCAAATGAGGGTCACTTGAGTTGTATTTATAGTCATCCATGGGTGTCTAATTTTTCTTTTGGGTCAACTTGTCCTTTTGTGCACATGTGAGCTTCAATTCAAAAATACACTTTCCCTCATCCAAATCAAGTTCTTCAAAAGTCAAACTTGGTCCTCTCAAGAAGAGGAATCTAATCCCATGATTGGAATTTGTAACTAAGCTACCAAATTAGCACTTTCTCTAAGTTAGGGACGAATTTCAACTGCATCATGTGTCTCAAATGTTTTCTTTGCTCATCTTTGCTCATCCCTACTCATATCTACTCATCCTTGATCATCTCGGCCATATTTGCTCTGCTCATATGTTGAACACTCTCGAATCTAAAAGAGGAAGAATTTGGGAGGGGAGTTCAATCTACTAGCATCTATCCATTGGAGAGCCACTTCTACCACCTAGAATCACTACCAGTGGCAAGAAAATGTTGCTACTCGGGAATATCTATCAGTGGGGATTTAATGCTATGACCCGAGAAACTCTTCTAGTGGAGAGCCAATGCTACAACCTGGTAAAATTTTCCAGCAGGGAATGAATGATACTATTGTAGCCATTTCACTTTGCTGTTCTTTATGCAAACAAAATCAAAGCAAACAAAAAAATGAAAAAAGAAAAGAGAAAAAAGGCATATATGTATTAAAAAGGAAATCAGAAGAAAAAAAAGAAAAAATAAGTGAAACATAAATATGGGGCTCTTTAAATGTCTATCTTATACTTTTTTAATATTTTTGTTGCAAGAATAATGTTATAGGCTTGAAGTTTTTGGAAATGTTCACATTTATTTTTAAAAGGGGTGGGCCAACCGACACACACAAACAAGTGGCAAAACAAGCAATTAAAATGCCTGCAACTCTAAAAGCATATCATCGTAAATTTAATCAAGTGCATACTCGAAACAAGGTTCAACGCCCAAAAACAAATGAGCATTATGTCAAAGGGTGCCCCTGAGGGGTGGTTTTGAAATTCAATTGTCAAGGAGATCGAAGGTTATGATCTACCCCAACACCATACCGAAGAAGAACCTCTTACCACCCAATTTTTCCCCCAGGATGGTAAATGGTTTCTATGAATCTGACTGAGCGGTGACAAGTGAGAAAGAGAAAGCGAGTAGGTTATACCTCTATGTCATTTCCACGTCATCTTCCATCCCTCCACCTCACCTTCTATACTCCCACATCATCTAACACATCATACTGCCATGTCATTTTTCCATCTTTCTTTGTATTGTCATAATTTTAACTTTTCCCTCTTTATCATCCAGAAGACCCCATTCCTTCTCATTTATTCCATTTCATTCATTGTATTCAATCTGGTTCTACTCTCAATTACAGTGACTCACCAACAACTACTCCCAAGGATCCCAAGTACTAAAAATTTTCAGCCACCTTGTATTTCTTCAAAGAGAAATTCAGAAATGGCTAAAACGGTTTCCTTGTCTAGTTCATCTACTCACATACCCTTAATGGACATGGAGAGGGATATTTTTTATCCCATTTTTCATTTAAATTTAATGGAAGTCTGTAAAAGTCTGTTGGTCAATCAAGTTGAGTCTGAAATATTCCGATGGGTGGTTAAGTCTATTTTTTTTGCTTGTTACGGGAAAATTTCACATCAGAAAGTTGATTGCTTTTAACCCAATAGATCAGAGAATGATCTACCTATATTTGTGTGTAATCATGAAAAATATCAAATATTCTAAGCCCAATCCTTTGTTATACAAACAAATACATTCAACACTTGCACATGATAACATTGAGATCAGAACCTGAAACATGGTATCCTCACATATCGATGAATTATGTTGTGTTTGACGTAGAGGAAGCACACTTACACTTGAATATATTGTTCCACATGCAATACAATAATACCCTACACACAACACCACCAACCAAGAAAACAATGGCCTTTCTGTAGAAGGCCTGTTAGCATAAAACTGACATATGCAAGTATAAAACATATTCAAAACATGGAAATAGAAAAGGAACATGTATCTATTAATCCAAAATGAAAGTACATCAAATGTATACCTTCCAGTAAAGGAGATCCTCTCCTCAATCTTGTAGTATGGTATCCTCTCCCAATATAATAGATTTCTCATGTTATAGTGTGGATACTTCATCTTACCCGCTTTCCTCTTGGTGAGATTATATAGGCTCATTCTATCCTCCAAGAGAATGTATCTAGTGTTAGAAAATTATGTATTATAGAGAAATGGAACACATAAAATATATTTCAGAAATATAAACATAGAAAACACATAAAACAAGAGAGACACAAATATACACGGTTTACCCAATTTGGGTTTCTCCAGTCCTTCATTTTATATTATCTAGCAAACTGAAGAGATGCAACCTACAACAGATCCATAGTAATTACCTCTTCGCTCTTACACAATCTCCTCTCTCTTTCTCACTCTGAATATAGATCTACATAGAAGCAATACAATTCTCTCATATATAATGAGGGGTTTCCTTCTAGGGAAAAAAAAACCCTAAATTAAACATAACTTCTACCGTCATATCTCCACCTAATGAATGGCCCAGATTGACTATGAAATTACAACATTTTACAAGGCAATTTTACATGTATTTTTACTTGGGGGGCACTACCCCCGATCCCCCACCAAAGGGGGCTCCAAATAATCATTTTTGCCTCCCCCTGGTGGCACACATTTTATGAGTGCCATTGCTGCCACATTACGAACTGGGGTCCAATGCAGAAATACCTATGAATAAAGAAGATAATCAGGCTCCACACCCAACAATATCCCACTTGGATACTGATTATAGAAACTCCACCGCTACTTCATTTGCTGGACAGTGACTCCACTTTGGACCTGATTGTTTCTCATCTTCTTCATCATACTTGAAGACTAATTGAAACTTAGAAAAGTCTCATTTTCTCCCTAATTACAAATTTTATTAACATATTTGCAGGATTTTGGCTAGTGTGTATCTTTTCCAGCTTCAGTTTTCCATCTTCCAATGTTGACCATATTAAATGGTAGTTGAGCTATATATTTTTAGTATTAGAATGAAATGCAGAGTTCTTTGCAAGATGTATGGAAATCTGGTTGTCACTGTATAACCTGCCCAACTCCTGCTTCTTACCCAATTAATCCAGAAACCTTTGTAACCAAATCTTTCTTTACTAGCCTCTGTAGCAGAAACATACTCTGCTTCCGTTATTGAGAGTGAAACAACATTTTTAAGTTTTGAAACCCAACTGACAGTTTTTCCACCTACAGTAAACACATACCCTGTGGTGCTCCTCCTATTATCTCTATGACCCGCCATATCTGCATCAACATATCCCTATAGAGAAATGATTAAACAACCAAAGCATAATGCTTGATTTGTGGTACCTCTCAAATACCTTAGAATCCACTTCACAACTATCCGTTCCTTTCCTGAATTGTTCATGTACCTGCTTACAACTCCCACTGCATGTGCAACATAAGGCCTTGTGCAAACCATTGCATACATTAAACTTCCAACTGTTGATGCATATGGAACTTTAGAAATATAAGCCATTTCTTCCTAAGTCTTGGGACACACCTCCTTACTTAGTTTCAAATGGCTAGCCAAAGGTATACTAAGTGGTTTTGCATTCTGCATATTAAATATTTTCAACACCTTTTCTATGTACTCACTCTGAGACAATGTCAATTTTCGATTCTTTCTGTCTCTAGTTATTCTCATACCAAGGATTTGCTTTGCAACACCCAAATCCTTCATTGAAAATGAGTTTTCCAATTTTATTTTGATCACATTTATTTCCTACATGTTAGAACCTGCAACAAGCATGTCATCTACATACAATAACAATGTAATATAACTGCCACCATTTTGCCTTTTGAGATAAACAAAATGATTAGAGTGACATCTAGTATAACCTTGTTCAAACATAAACCTGTCAAAATATAGATACCACTGCCTTGGCACCTATTTTAAGCCATACAAGCTCTTCTTCAACTTGCACACTAGTTTCTCCTTCCCTTTTACCTCATATCCTTGTGGTTGTTGCATATATATCTCTTCCTCTAAATCCCCATGAAGAAAGGATGTCTTTACATCTAATTGATAAAGATGCAAATATTTACTTGCTACTAGACTTAAAATAGTTCTGATTGAAGTCATTTTAACAACAAGAAAAAATATCTCATCAAAGTCTATACCCTTTTTTCTGCGGAAACCCCTTCACCACAAGTCTAGCTTTATAACTTTTTCTATGTCGATCTTCTTCCTTCAAACTGTAAACCCATTTATTCTACAATGTTATTTTACCTGTTGGCAACCTGACTAAGTCTCAAGTCTGGTTATGTGCTAAGGAGTCCATCTCTTCTTTCATGGCTTGCTCCCACTTATTCCTAGTTTCTACTTGCACTTCTTCTCCATAGCATTCTGGTTCACCAGAATCAATCAACAATACATAATATAATGAAGGAGAGTACCATTCAGGGGGTTTACTTATCCTAGTAGATCTTCTAATACCACTTTCAGGTGTTTGTGGTGCTTCTTGTTTTTGTTCTTCTAGCTATTTATCATTATGATTCTCAAGCACCTTCACTTTTTCTGTGATCTCATCAAGCACTATGTATTCTCTGTTTTCTTTTTCTTGTTTTTTTTCTATATATGATCCTTATACAAAACCTTTTCATTGAATATCACATCTCTGCTCCTAATGATTTTTTTTTTTCATAATCATATAAGCGATAACCAAAATCATTAACACCATATCCAATAAAGGTACATTTCTTTGATTTTGCCTCAAGCTTTGTTATATTTTCTTTATTAATGTGGACAAAGGATTCACATTTAAAAACAAGTAGTTTACCTTTTTACCAGTCCATGCCTCCTAAGGAATACCACCATCCCAGGAAATTGAAGACCCTCTATTTATTAGATAAACAACAGTATCTAAATCATATGCTCAAAATTGTAAAGGCAATCCTGCATGCAATCCCATGCACCTTACATGCTCCATGATTGTCCTGTTCATCCTTTCTGACACACCATTTTTTTGTGGTCTTCCTGGAACTGTCTTCTCTCTACAAATGCCATTCTCTAAATAGTACCTATCAAACTCTTTGTTGCAATATTCACCTCCATTTTCTGATCTGAGACACTTCAACCTTTTTCCTGTCTCATTTTCAAGCAAAGCTTTCCATTTCTTTAAAGTATCAAATGCATCAAATTTATTTTGAATACAATAAATCAAGGTTTTTTTGGTTGCATTGTCAATAAAAGTAATAAAATAACGAGAGCCACCGAGAGATGATACCTGAGTAGGTCCCCATACATCTATATGCGCAAGCTCTAATTTTTTTCTCTTCTTTTCTTTCCCAACTCTGAGGAATCTAACTCTCTTCTGTTTTCCATAAAAACAATTCTCATAGAATTCCAAATCAACATGCTTCAAACCTGGCAAAAAATTTCTTAAGTTAACAATATGCATCCCCTTCTCACTCATGTTCCTGAGCCTATGATGCCAGAATGTTGTATCTACTCCTGTAGAGGTTAAAGCATTAGCATAATTAGAAATACCATTGCATAAATACAAAGTACCAACATTTTCTCCTTTTGCTATAACCAAGGATCCTTTAGTGACCTTCCAGGTTTTATCTGTAAAAGTAGTTGCACAGCCTTCACCTCCCAATTGCCCTATTGAAATCAGATTTTTCTTCAGATCTGGAACATGCCTTACCTCCTTCAATAGCCATTGATTTCCATTCTGTTGTTCTATGAAAATTGTACCCATTCCAATGATTTTACAAGGTTTATCATCAACCAATCGAACCTGTCCAAAATCTCCTTGAACATAATCATGAAAATGTTTCCTATCAGGTGTGGCATGGAATGAGGCCCCTGAATTTACCACCCCGACATCAATAATATTTTCTAATGAAAGAATCAAAGCATCTTGTAACAAATCACCTGTCATATTCGCTTCATGATTTTTTTCTTGTTTCACGTCTCCTTCTTTTCCCTTCTGAGCCTTGCAGCCTTTCTTCAGGTGTCCTTTCTTCCCGCATTTCCAGCACACTACTATCCCCGATCTAGACTTAGATCTGCCTTTCCTTGACTTACTGCGATATCCTGGGCTCTTTCCCCTTTCCATTTTTCTTCCCCTAGTCTCTGCAGTCAAATCATTACCTGATGTCTCACTAGAGCTTTTCCATTACATTTCCTCGCTAAGGATTGCACTGACAACATCATCAAACTTTAAAGTACTATATCCAAAGACAGAGTTACTAATTGCCATAACTAAACCATTCCAACTTTCTGGCAATGAACATAGAAATAATAGAGCCCTAACTTCATCATCAAAAATTACTTCTACAAAAATTAACTGACTGGTAACTGTATTAAATTCATTTAAATGATCAACAACAGATCCACCTTCTGACATCTTCATATTAAATAAATGCTTCATAAGAAATACCTTATTTCATGCCGAGGGTTTTTTATATAGTTTGGCCAATGCCAACATTAAACCCTTTGTTATCGTTTCCTTTGAAATATTAAAGGCTACCGATGCCACTAGGCACAACTATATTATTCCAAGTGCATTTATGTTGAGAATATCCCATTCTATGTCTATCATACTCATCGGCTTCTTTGTCTTTCCGCTCAATGGTAGGTACAAGTATTTCTGGTACAAATAATCTTCCATCTGCATATTCCATAGCTGGTAGTTTTGGTCATTAAATTTTTCAACCCTAAATCTACCATCTTCTACCATTGCTCCCACTCGAATGAGGAACCTTCTCTCCTGTGAGTTTATCATCCAAATAGAACTTTGTCTCAGATACCAGTTGTTAAAAAATTATATATTACAAAGCAATGGAACACATAAAATATATTTTAAAAATATAAACACAGAAAACAAATAAAACAAGAGAGACGCAGATATACGTGGTTCACCCAATTTAGGCTACGTCCATGGAGAAACAGCCAATCCTTCCTTTTATATTATCCAGCAAACTGAAGAGATACAACCTACAACATATCCGTTGTAATTCCCTATTCACTCTCACACAATCTCCTCTCTCTTTCTCACTCACAGTACAAATCCACATAGACCAATACAATTCCCTCATAAATAGCAAGGGTTTGCTTTCTAACGGAAAAAAACCCTAAATTAAACATAACTTCTACCATCATATCTTCACCTAATAAATGGCCCAGATTGACTACAAAATTAAAGCATTTTACATGGAAATTTTACATTTATTTTTTCTTCGGGGGCACTTCCCCCAATCCCCCGCCAAGGGGGGCTCCAAATAATTGTTGTTGCCCCCACCCCTGGCGGCACACATTTTATGAGTGGCATCGCCACCACATTACGAACTGGGGTCCAATGTGGTGATACCTCTGAAGAAATAAGATAATCAAGATCCACACCCAACATCTAGATACATAGGAGCTTGAGAAGTTTAAGAAAATTCTACAATAATGGACCCCTAGTCAACTCATACACAAGTGGGTCAAGTTGATCTCCTTGGAAATGGAAAACTCTAAAAACGTTTTTCACAATTATGATATTTTTCTAAATTATCTCAATTATTAAATAAGTATTATCTCATAATTATAATATTTCAGAAAAACAATTATGAAAAATTACCCAATTATGTATTTCCAACCTTTTATCATGGGATAAATCTCACATAAGTAAAAGAAAAGGTGAAAGGGTATGCATTCTAGCCAAAAAACTAAGGTAAGTTGATATTGGGTTTCACTCACTATAATGGAGTGGAAAATAGTCTTATAACAGCGCTACAATTATTCCCTATACATATTCTTTCCCTAAATTCATTAGTTAGCTTACCTCGTCTTTGTATCCATGAAAGTTCTATGTAATGAATTCAATTGGTGAGAACATTTTACAAATATCCTTTCTATTAATTCATTGGGCCTTAGAATTTCATCAGTCTGATAATTATATGAAATTCACTGATGAATATATCTTTTCAGTATACCAAATCATGTTAGCATATTCTTGCAGATTCTGTATACCAAGTTCTTTCACTCCCCCATACTACTTCGAGTGAGACTACAGCCTGCACTACATGGGTTGTTGTCGAAAGGACTAGTAGTGTAGGGTTTTGTTGGTTGGCACAGCTAACTTTGAACCTGGGTCAGGACCAGGATCTGCTTGAAGGAGATGTGTGATGTCACATCATTGGAATCCAACCAAGAAAGAAATTAAAAAGTGGTTGGATCAGAAGATTCACAAGTTCGCATTGCAAGAAAATAGGGAACCGTGTATGTTGAAGGAAGAGTGGTTGAATAGATATTCCTATATAGAGATACATGAGATCTTCTTCTGCACTTTCCCTAGTGAACTATATGAGTGGTTAGCTAAATTAACAGACAGTCAAATAAGGTGGAAGCTTGATAGCCCTATAGTGTGGACTCCAAAACTAGTGTGACAATTAGAATCTTCTGAAAACAAGATCGTGCAGGTTGTTGATCATTGCTCGATCAGATTCTAGGAGGATTTGTAACAAAATTTTCAGTTGATACCTCAGTCAATTATAGCGAAGCGGAGCGGCGATTTTTCAAAGGACCATGAGGTAAGTATTTAAGATCATTGAATACCTTGATTAAAAAAAATTTATGTGAAAAATGGGTGATGCCATTACCTTGATATTTGGAGCTATATGAAATGGATGATTCTTTAGAAATCGTGAAGGATCAAGACCGGAGTATAGTCCATTGATTGGACCTCCTCCAAGTGATGATGAAGGGGTGGGGTAGACTCCATCATGAAGTTTTGTTCATTTAATCACTGAGGGGATTCCTTGAGCAAACCATCCTTCCACTCCACCTCCACCCCCACCTCCATCGCATATACCTTCACCCACACCTCCACCTCCACCACCACCATTTAACATGGTGAACACGATGAAGATGTCGATTTTCAAGGGCATAGGGAGTGAAGATGTAGAGTAGTTTTGGTTTGTTGTGATTGCTATGTGGACAGTGCAACAAAATACTGACGAAAATATAAAGAAGGCATAGTTGGTTACCTCTTTGTAGGATCGCGCTAACTTGGTATATTAAGTATTGTTTTGATAATCCTCTTGCAATGCTAGCAGAGACTAAGGCAGCTTTAAATAAGAAGTTTAGTAAGCCTAAGTCTGACTCATAGTCAGTAATTCGATTCAAAGAAATCATGATGAGGGTCGATGAGATGCCTTGGGAATTATATCAAAGATTGAAGTGTCAGATTCGAGAAGCTAACATGCAACTCACAGATAGTTAGCATTTTGAATGGTTTATAGCTTCGCTTCTGCCCTGCTTGAAAATTGCTTTGTCACAACAGAAGATAGGAACATAGGAAGAAGCCTTGGAAATTATGATGACGTTGCATGCATCACCTATTCAAGATACGACCTTGGGGGTACAATAGATCCACTCACAACTAGCAAGCTTACACATGGAGTTACAGAGTTTGAAGAAATAAAAGGAGACTAAACTAGAAGTGCACACATAATTCTAGTGTTTGAAGTGTAAGAGCCAAGGGCACGATAAAGACCATTGTCCCATGTACGTGAATTATATTACAGGAGGCGAACTAATTCTCGTAAAGCTAGAAGCCCTATTAGGGTTGAGAGTGGGGACTATGTTATGGTGTGTTATTTGTCAAGTTGTTAGACAACATGTGACAAATAATTGTCATTTACTTCAAAAGTTTGTCCAGAAACCCTGGAAATTTTTTTGTAACTTCGGAAAATAGGTGGGCCACGATGAGCCCGACTATCGAAGCTATGAGTTGATGGTGGAAAGAACACCCACATACCAGATGCAAGTAGAATCTCAGCCTCCAGAGCAGGGCACCAGAGGAGCACGTGGAGGTTATCAAGGTCGACGACGTGGCCACAAAGGAGGAGTACCTAGTAGAGGTCATGGTCAGATTATCTACTACAACTGCGGATAGCTAGGGCACTACATGTGAGAGTGTCATAATGCTACACACCCATCATGTCAATACTGGAGATAGTTTGGCCATACTATATAAGAATTCCTGGTACTAATAGCTAAAATGCAAGAGAAGAAAACACAACCTCAATAGCCTACATAGAATCTACAGATGATGAGGGTTGAGCCCCACGAAGAATATCAAAGCGTTAACATTGTGATAAGAAGTGGAATGATGACTGGCGCTAATAAGGGTTAGCAGCCTGAAGAAGAAGGATGGATCTGCAAAGCACCAGAGAAAGAAGTCGGCTTTGATTTGGATCGCACTAAGGAAACATTTATGGAAGCTAAGAAGAGCTTCGCTGAGGCCTCCACCTCAAAAAGTCAGGACAAGGTGCAAGAAATCAACACACCTGCAAAGGTTGATCCTTGTGTACTCACTATGTTTTTGGAGACCTACATAAAACTACTATGTGATAGAAAATTTGTGGAAGGCCTGCAAGAATTAATAAATAAATGCACCAGCAAAGCAAAAGTCCCTGATGGAAACTGTGTGGTCAGAAAAATTGGCAAACATAAGGCACAAACAAGGCACAAGATGAGGCTCACCGCGCAGATAGGTGATTATGAGATGGACCGGGTCATTTTGGATCTGGGGTCCGATGCGAACGTATTACCGAAACAAACATGGGAAAGAATGGGAAGACCTATGTTGCAGTGGTCTCTGATTCAGCTCAGAATGGAAAACTAGTAGAAAATCATTCCCATGGGATGATTATATGGAGTAACAGTAAATATAGAAGGTACAAGCACGATGGCCGACTTTGAGGCTACAGAAATCCTCGATGATAGTAATCCATACCCTGCACTCTTGGGAATTGACTGGGTCATTGATATGAATGGGGTCATCAATTTGAAAAAGAGGACAATGTCATTTGAAAGAAAGTCTCTTTGGTTTGTAGTACCGTTGGACCCTGCTGAAGGGGCTCAATATACTGAACCAGTCTGTGATTATGAAGAAAGTGATGATGAATTGGATCAAATCTACAAAATAAAAGTGTGAGATCGGGACTGGATCAATCCAATGGAAGATGGCAGGATTGCATGGGAGCGGGAGAGTTCCTGCACCTTTGATTTAGATGAGGAGTTAGAGCATTGGCAGAATCGCTTGCATGAAGTGTCTACATTGCGATGTAATAAGATGATGAAATCATTGCGTTGTGTTTCATCAGAGGTAAGGAAATTACCCTATTATGATGGTTTAACTAACGTAGATCTATTTTTCGATGAATTTGAGCGCGAAGTCCCTGAGGATCACTGCTTCCAAGAATTAGAGTTGGCATTGTGTGCTACACATGCACGATGGTGGGGTACACATAAGGATAGATTTCCTGGATGGTGAGACTACAGAAGAATGATGAAGCTACGGCTTGGGTGTGGTAACACCAGAATGCTTGAGAAATATAATGGAAGGAACAATCGATGTGATCACCTAGTGAAATGGACTAAAGCATGGGGAACAAAACCATAGCCAAAGTGGGTACACGTATTTTGTCATACTCTGGATACAATTCCCATGAACTGGTATTTGGAAACGGAGCTCTGCCATGGTACTATGGAATGGGATATATTGAAGGAAGGGTTCTTATTGACCTCCAACTTTGAAGATAGCTTCACAAGCATCGATGAAGCACTACAAGAAATGAAGGTGGTTATCTTTAGAACACCGAAGGAGCCTATGGAATGGATCCAACCATATTGAACCACCTAGCTATGCCATGTGCTGGAATGCTATAATGTGACCACTGAAGAGGAGGATGAATATTTGAGAAACCTTAATATTCTAGAGGGAAAAGGGAATTACGAAGTCGAAGGCCCACAAATAGAAAACTCGAACATCTCCTCGCCATTGAAGCCAAAGCAAGTAAAACTTGGCACTGAAGCAGAACCAAAGTTTGCGAAGATTGGACATTATTAGGATGATGTTATCGTGGATAAAGTTGCTAATTTAATCTACGAATACCAAGATCTCTTCCCTCCTATTTTTTCAGATTTGAAGGGCATAGTTGGTGATCTAGGCATTATGAAGATTACTCTAAAGATGGAAACGAAGCCTATTAAATAGAGGTCGTATCACCTTAATCCTAAATACACAGAAAAGATTCACCAAGAGCTGGATAAGATTTTGGAGGCAGACATCATAGAATCAGTTGAAGAATCTGATTGCGTGAGCCTGCTGGTGGTTCAAGAGAAGAAACAAAAAGGTGAAATAAGGATTTGTGTAGATCTACGGAAGCTTAATGATGCGTGTGTCCATGACCCATTCCCAACTCCATTTACAGATGAAGTGTTATACAATGTTAGAGCATAGGAAGCCTATTCCTTTATTGATGAATTTTTTTGGTATCATCAAATCAAGATCACACTAGAGGATAGGAGCAAAAACGACCTTCGCAACGGAGTGGGGTTGTTTTCAATACACTGTGATGTCATTTGGGCTTAATAATACACCTGCAATATTTCCCCGCGTAGTCATAGCAAAGTTCAAAGAATTCATTCATATGTTCTTGGAATTATACTTTGATGACTGGACAATGTTCGAATTAGTGAAGCCCCATGTAGCAAGTCTGCACCTGATGTTGGATACATGTCGCAGATACCAGATCGCGTTGAATTTGAATAAATGCATATTCTGTGTTCCTTTTGGGATCTTGCTAGGTCACAATGTGGACAAGCAAGGATTGATGGTGGACCTTGCAAAGATTGTAGTAATTCTGAATTTGGAGGCCCCAAGGAATGTCAAGCAGTTGCATGCGATACTGGGACATATGGGATACTATCGAAAATTTATCAAATCTTATGCCCAAATTACTGCACCCATGGAGAAACTGCTAAATAAGGATGCAACATTCAGTTGAGATGAAGAATGTCAGCACAACTTAGATGTGTTAAAAGAAAAGATGGTCACTGTGCCAATTTTGGTATTCCCTGATTGGAAAAAGGAGTTTCACATACATGTGGATGCCTCTTGCATTGTGTTGGGTGTAGTGCTAACATATGCTGATGAAGGAGAAATGGACCATCCTATAGCCTTCGCCAATAGGAAATTATCGAAGGTCGAGAAGCATTATTTAACGACTAAGCACGAAGGATTGGCCATGGTGTACATGCTACCGAAATTCAAGCATTATCTGTTAGGAGGGCATTTCAAGATGTACATAGATCATTCTACCTTGAAATACTTGGTCAACAAACCTATGTTAAGGGGGAAGATTTGTAGATGGTTTCTCTTATTTCAGGAGTATGACTTTGATGTCATTATGAAGCTAGGAAGGTTAAATACAAGACCTGACCATCTATCACGGATCGAAATAGGCGAGGAGCCTAATAATCTGGAGGAAGGGTTTCCATACGCGCCTCTTTGCATTGCATGTAGAGGATGATCATTTTTCCAAAATTATTCACTTCTTGACTACGAGAATGGCACTTGAAGGATATACAAGTCAGCAGAGAAAGGAATTAGTAGTGCATGCAACCAGTTTTTAAGTTATTGCGAGACATTTGTATAAAATGGGTGTAGATGAAATATTGCAAAGATATGTGTCGAACTTTGAGAATAATAGCATTCTCATTGAATCTCATGGGGGAGCCACAGGAGGTCATTATGCAAGCAAGGCAACTACGCAGAAGATTATGCACGCATGTCTATGGTGGCCAACTTTGCACAAGGATTCCAAGGCATATTGTAAGGCATGCAATGCATGTCAAAGAAATGGTATACCATTGTGAAGGGATGAGTTACCACTACATACTAAGGTATCTTCGCAAGCATTTGAGAAGTGTACAATTGATTTTGTTGGGCCAATTCAGCCCCTAGGAAAGAAAATAGGTGCGTGCTATATTATCACTGCAATGGAATATCTTACCAGATGGGAGAAAGCACAACTGGTTAAGGATTGTACAAGGGCTACGGCAGCAAATTTCTTGTTTGAGTATGTCTTAACTAGATTTGGCTACCCGAAAGTGTTGATGAGTGATAGAGGTATGCACTTTTTGAACGAAATGATCATTGCGTTGACTCAAGAATTAAAATTCTACCATCAGAAGAGTACACCGTATCACCCCCAGGCCAATGGGACTATTGTAGCCTTCAATAAGATTTTGGAGAATGTGCTAACGAAGATATGCAATGTGCATCGAAATGATTGGGATGTACGTGTACCTACAGTACTATGGGCTTATATGACTACTTGTAAGAAGCTGACAGGGCAAACGTCGTTCATATTAGTATATGGGGTCGAAGTTGTAATGCCGATGGAGTACATTGTTCATAGTTTGCGCATAACAACCCTGACGAGTATGGTGGATGGCAATGCCTTAGAGGAATGAATTACGCAGATGATGGAGCTCAAAGAAGATCAATTTTTGGTAGGATTCCATCAACAAGTGCAGAAGGAACGCAGAAAAGAATGGCATGATCACCACCTCAAGCTTCTCATGTTCAAGATAAACGATCTTGTCATGTTATATGATAGTAAATTAACTAAATTTCTAGGTAAATTTCAGATGCATTGGTTAGGGCCATATATTGTCAAAGATATTACAGATGGAGGCGCAGTTCATCTCGTGAAGCTGAATGGGGAACCCTTCCCAGGAAGAGTGAATGGGAGTAGGTTGAAATTGTATATAGGGGATCCTGCACAATGACTATATGACAACAGGATAGTCTTAGTGCTCCTGGCAGTTGCAAGGGAGTGCAGAACTATAAACTACACTATTGGGTTTCAAGGACAATGCAGTGAGTAGGCTGTGCGGAGAATGACGAAGATACAACCCATTAAGTTGTGCTCAGGAAGTTTCACCATGGAGGATGATATCGCATAACGCAACTGTAAAGTAACCGTTGGAGTTATTGTTCATGACTTGATTGCCAGAAGACAATTAAGTGGAGCGGGGTGGTGGAAATAAAGGCAAAAGTGTCTGAAGATTTGCCACAAAAACAACAACTACATCAGACACAACAAATGATGAGGTTGGAAGTAGAAGGACTAGCCACTAAGAAATCGATCAAGGAAGTTAAACAGGCAGCGACACAGATCATTATTGAAGTTGCAGTAATCTGGGTGGAGTTGGGAGGTCTTTGCAATAAGATCGTAGTGCCAACAGAGTGACTCGAGGGCGAGTCACAATCTTTGTGTTGGGGGCCTATTGGGATGGGGTCCCCTAGGTATAAATAGAGGAGGGCTCTAAGGTTAGAGGTCATTTATGGGTTTTGGATCTTAAATGTTATGGGTTTATGAAGGCAATATTCTCTCTGCATCTGTAAGACTGAGTGGAGGGTGTTAGTAGATAGATAGAGGCTCTACAGTTGTGTGCAGAGGCTGGGTAGAGTCCACAGTTGTGTGTGTGGACCCCTACAGCTGAGTGCATAAGGTGGATCTAGTTGTACTGAACAGAAGATAAATAAAGATAAGTGTTTCTGAACCATTAAGTGTTTTATTGCGGATCTATCTGTTGCTTATGTTCTAAATTTATGCATATCTATGATTGTGCACACTGGTTATTACTATTGAAATGCTTCATTAAGACCTTAAGTAGTAGATCATATCTATAATAAACTCATTAAATATAAGAATATAATAAGGGCCTCGACGTCAAGCTATGCAAAGGCTGGACAAGCCGTACATAATAGAGCACATGGAGAAAGATTCATGACCCTTCCAGTCCTCATCAAGACATCCTTAGGGTGCAGAAACCTGGTTCCAACACCTCCCCTCCTACCTCGAGTGAGACTTCAGTCTGCGCTCTGCGGACTGTTGCTGAAAGGGTCGGTAGTGTGGGATTTGTTTGGCTATAATACTTCTAAACCCGGGTCAGGCCCCATCAAGCCAAAAAATGGTTCTGTTTCCAGGACCAGGATCTACCTAAGGGATGTCTAATGTCGGAACACTAGAACCCTATGAAGAAAGAACTTGAAGATTGGTTGGATTAGAAGATTCACAAGTTCGTGGTACAAGAAAATAAAACTCCGTAGATATCTGAGGAGAGGTGGCTAGATCGCTACATATACACGAAATCGATGAGATCTTCTTTGCATCCTTCTTAACAGAACTATAGGAGTAGATCGTGAGGCTAGCTGATAGCCAAGGAAGGTGCAAACTGGAACAGCCCATCATGTGGACTCTAGATTTGGTGTGTAGACTAGAGGCATCTAAAGATAAAATCACACAAGAAATAGATCACTGGTTGGATTGGATAATAGGAGGGTTTATCACTGAATTCGCAATAAACACAACTGTGAGCTACATTGAAGCAGAGTGGCATCTTCTCAAGGGACCGCAGGGTAAGTACATCAAATCATTGAATACCTGGATTAAAATGTTGTTATGTGAAAAATGGGTTATGCGAATCCATTTATGTCTTGGGAAACGCAAAGAAGAAGAGGCTACCAAGGGACCGAAGGAATAAAGAATAGTCCCCTGATTTCACTATCGCAAGGAAGTGAGGAGGAGCTCATAGGGTTCTCTTCGGGAAGCGTGATCCAGTTGATAAAGCAGCGCATTCCACTATTACCATCTCCATCCACGCCATCACCCACTTTAACTACATCAACCCCATCTTCACCTACCCCATCTCCGACACCACTGAGGGTTGGAATGGTGAGTGTGATAAAGTTGCCTGTATTTAGTGGCATAGGAAATGAGGAACCAAATCAGTTTTGGTTCATGGTAAAGGTAGTATGGGAAGCCCAAGGTGTTATGGATGATAACATCAAAAAGGCTACTTTAGTAAGCGCAGTACAGGATCACACGTTGACATGGTATATAAAGCACTATAGCAATCATCCGAATGCAGGAATAGCAGAGATCTATGATGCATTGAACAAAAAATTTAGCCGGCCAAAATCAGAGATGCAGTCGATCATCGGGTTCAAGGAAATCATGATGCTGCCAGGTGAAAACCCTTGGGATCTGGATCAGAGACTGAAGAGTATGATCCATGAGGCTAACATAATGCTGATGGATGTGCAGCACCACGCGTGTTTTGTGGCATCTTTGACTCCACATCTGACGACGATGCTACACAGCAAAAGATCTCGACCTAGGCTAAAGCTTTAGAGATAGCAATGAGGTTGCATGAAACTCAAATACAGGATCCTTTTGGATTTTAGAAAATCCATGCGCAACTACAAAACCTATGCTTAGTGATGCAAAGTTGAAACAAGATAAGGTGCCTAGGCCAGAAGCGCACAAAGAGGTGTGGTGCATAAAATGTAAAGGCCAGGGCCATGATAAAGATCACTGCCTAATATTCGCGAACTATTTGGCAGGGGAGGGGCCAATGTCGTTAAGACCAAAGGAAAAGGTGGGGCAAAGCACAATGCCTGCACTCTGGTGTGTGATCTGTCAGGTGGGATGAAACCACACAATAGACAAATGTCATCTATTGCAAAAGTTTACACAACCCCCCCAGCAGCTATTTTGCAATTTTTGTAGATCAGTCGGGCATGACGAATGAAATTGTTGAAGTTATGAGTTGCTGATGGATCAGACACCTGCTTACAAAATGTAGACTGAGGCGCAAGGTCAGAATCCAACCACCACATAGCACGCGGTGGATTCCAGGGACGCGAATGGGGATGAGGAAGAATGGGACCCAGATGAGGGCGTGGACAGTTAATCTGCTACAATTGTGGAGGACCTGGGTACTACACGCATGACTACATGAAACTGACCAGAACATGTTTCCTGTATTTTTACCAGGTTGATCATGAAGCAGTAGATTGCCCCACACTAATCACACAAATGTGTGAAAAAAGCATGCTTCAATCTACTCCCACACAGAACGTCCAAATGATGAAGGTTGCACCGCACGAAGATGACCCTAACGTGAACATGGTGCTCAGAAGCGGTGCAACTACATGAGAGGATAAGGGGAAGCAACCTGAGGAGGATACATGGGTTTGCAAGGCCCCTACAAAGCAACCTAAATTTGATTTGGAATGCGTGAAGGAGACATTTATGGAAGCTAAGAAGAGCTTCACAGAGGCCTCTACTTCAGGTAGCAAGGATCAAATTAAGCCAAAAATGGATCCTACTATGCTGACTACCTTTTCATAAACATGCATGAAGTAAATATGGGACAATAAATCAGTTAATGGATTGCAAGAGTTGAAAAATAGTTCCGTAGGGTCGGGTGAACCGCACATGGTCCAAAAACTAGGCAAGCATGATTTACGCATCGGACGGGAAATGCGGTTGACTGAACAGATTGGTGACTATGAGATGGATCATGTCATTCTAGACTTGGGATCAGATGAAAATGTGCTACCTAAACAGACATGGGAATGCATGGGTAGGCCTGCACTACAATGTTCTCCTATTTAGTTAAGGATGGCGAACCAACAGAAGATCTTGCCCATGGGGAGATTGCAAGGAGTTACAGTAGACATCGAACGCGTGATCACACAAACAGATTTTGAGGTAATATAAATTGTGGATGACAGTAACCCGTACCCTGCATTGTTAGGGATAGACTAGGCCACGGATATGAATGGAGTCATCAACCTAAAGAAATGAAAAATGATATTCGAGAAAAGTCTCTATGCGTAGTGGTTCCACTGGACCCAGCCGAAGGAGTGCACTACACTGAGCCTGTACGCGAGGAGGACAATGACGATGAACTAGACTGCATCTACTATATCACAGTGCAATATTAGGATCGGGTGAATCCGAAAGCAGACGAGAGAATCTCATGGGAACATGACAGTTCCTGCACATCAGACTCAGATGAAGAGATTGTGTGATGGCAAAACTGATTGCATGAGGTAACAATGCTAAATTGTAATATGATGGTTAGATCACTACGTCGCGTAACAACATAACCAAGGCCGGGTGCAATGAATGTGGATGAACCTATAGATCGCTGCAAAAAGGCAATACTGGAACAAAAGCAGTAGGGTGTGCAAACAAGGCCGATGTGTGCAACAACTACACAAGGGTGGAGTACATGTCTAAATACTAGGAGGAACTTGCGCGAATGTAGAAGGCAGGCGCGCATACGGTTTGGATGAAAAAGTGGGTTGAGCATCCATTGGCGGCGTAGGATGCAGATGTATGTTGTGCAACTGCCTAACCAACTAAGAATCAAAAATCAGAATTTGCCACTGTGACGCATTCCGCCAGCTGTTCGCGACAAAGCCATCAGAAAAATAAGTAGGAACATGAAAAATGTACGTGTACCAAGGGTTTGATGGGCATTTAGGACCATAATTAAAAATAGGAGTGCAAAGGTGATCATATCATTGACCAGGAGGACAGCAAAATCTCCCCAGATTGTAGCCCCCACAAGACGTGAAAACCGAGGTAAAGGAATTTGGTAGTTACAAGAAGCCATTCGGCGTGAGAACTTGAAAATTCACAAACTTGATGAATAATGGGCATGGCTGAGGAGGAAGAGCATGATATTGGATGAAGAAATCAACAAACTGAACACCGGAATCACACAAGTAGATTGCGTGGAACTAAGCGGACCAGGCCTGGCTGGCCCTACTACAGCATTAGAACAAGTGCGACCTTGCTATCATGGTTGTGCAATCACCACGCTAAAAAAAAGAGTGAAGAACGCGATGTGCTACCGAATACAAAGACACTCGAAGGGTGCCTGCAGCCTAGGCTAGCAGGAAAGCAGAAGTCTCACACGTGGGGTGCGACCACCTGACTAGCTATGGAAAGCATAGTCTCAGTGCTCCAAGCAGTTGAAAGGAGGCGCAGGACTATACACAAGTCTACCGGAGAGCTGCATGAATAGGGGAATACATGTAGGACCAGTCAATTGTCCAGGTTGCGGTTGCACATGAAAGGCTGCACTGCCACGTGGGAAGGTTGGGAGGTGATAGTTTCCATCACTGCTCATGACAAGAAGTCCGATTTACGGCAAAGAGGAGCAGGCAGCAGGTCATTAAGATAGGAATTCCAAGCTAGATACGAAAATATCTACCACAAATAATATATTAATGACTCAGAAGTGGAGGGAAGGGTCAAATTCAAATTCACACGTTCCTATAAAAACCATTGGGATAATCCCACAAAAAACTTTGGCTATTTGAGATTCAAGCTAGTACAGAGCAGCAAACACCCTCCTACCTGGCCCCCCGTGAGTATGCCCTCAAGCAAATTTAGGATAGAAACCATGAGAATCAGAGTAAGGTTCGCGGAAGAGCCCTATTTGACCTAGGAGGAGCTGGGAGAGGCGGTCGTTGCCCCAGAAGTTCCAAAATCCCCACGTACGTCGGGACCTCAAAGGACAAGCAGACTAAGGTGCCAGTCCAGGTATCACCACAATTCAATAAATTTTCAATGACAGACAAGGGCAAAGCAATCACCACTAAAATCGAGGAGGAAGAGGAAGATTTGCAAGACCTAATCACTCAGATTGAAGTGCAGGATGAGGAAGAGGAAAATTTTCCCCTAGTACCTTCACTACCACCATATATCTCTCCGTGGAAAGGGGTGGCCAAGATACCAAAGGACCTAGAGGCCACAAAGAGTACGCTCCAGACCCCACTTCTTCCGGATGAGATAAGGTTTGACAGTCTATCACTAGGTCGAGTACCAAATATCAAGTTCGAAGATTGGGATCTTGTGGACAGCGAGAAGTTCCCCTAGTTGGCCAAGGAGAAATTACTGCAGCGGAAGTGGTTACAGAGTGTGGAAAAGGTGGGATTACTCAATCTAAGGTGGATACCCCACTATCACTATGCGGCCATCACAATTTTTGTTATCTGATAGTTACTATGTCTGGTACATGATGGGTATCTCTGGTTGGAGGAATCAATTCCAAGGAAATGATCCTACAGACATAGGCAGTATGAGTAGCGACGTGGGTCTTGCAGAAGCCATGAAGGTTAAATATAACCTAGAAAAAAGGAAGGGAGGGTATGTAATAGCAAGCATAAACGGCCAAGGGGTGCACATTGCCACATAGTTACTGGCTAGTAATCTCATGAGAAAATGTCGTGTAGACGAGGTGCCAACCTCTATCATTGCACTCAAGGAGCAATGTGCAGAAGGGGTTCAGTTCAACTGGGCACAGTTTCTTTGTGACGAATTTTTGATGAATTTTCGGGAAGCCTAGGAGCAAGGTAATACTTTCCATTACGCGTGGTTGCTCCTAACAATCCTACTGGTTGCAGGAGAGCTGCCGAAGGGTAGCCAATTTACTAACATTGAGGACAACCTCCCTAAAGCCGTGCGGTATAACTCGCTCCGAGCTACGAAAGATGCCTCAAGGATTCATGAGATCAAGGTGTTTTGGATATTCATGGAGGCAAGTATCTAGACATGGATCACTCATAGACCACGATTATCCCTAACAGTATACAACAGTTTGCAAAGCATGGCTAAGTTCAAAGCGAACATGCATAATTTGTATATCCTGGCAAGGAATGATCCAAATCAAATATGGGTAAGGCTTTCGTTCATTGCAATGGATGATGCAATTTACGAGGTAATGACAGCATGGCCTCTAGAGTGGCACACCATAGACTTTGGTGAATTAGAATGGATGGCTATTCAGCAGTGAAAGAAGGAAGTCAAGCTGTGGCTCACTAAGATGGTGGAAAGGACGCACCAGGAACAGAAAGAAGCTTCGCAATAGAGGCGACCGAGGAAGCAATCGCCGAAGAGATCAGGGAAGATCAGGAAATGTCCTCAAAGCAAGACATGTAGAGGAAAGTGAAGACACAGGAATGCACAGATCTTACCACAAAATCAACCCAAGTCAAGAGGTCACGCATTGAGGAGCCGCCACATACATGCAAAAAGACAAAGATAGCAAAGACGTTGGAGAAATATTTTCTTGACAGCAATGAACCGACGCATGCTGTCAAAGGTGCTTTGGAGGAGCTAATGATAGAGTAGACAACTATGTTTGGGGAGCTCAGGGTGCAGTTACAGATGTTATGGGTGTGACCCCCAGGAGAGATGATTCCGACCCTCACATAAGGTACACTTGTAGTAGAGCAGATGGTGCACGCCTCCACAAAGAACACCTTAGTATTACTAGCAGGCACTATCCTAAAAAAGGCCAAAGGTGACATGATGGGTTGGGAGTTGAATTTGACCACCCTTCCTAGAGAAACCCTTTATCAACTATAGGATGGGGTAACTGTTGAGCTTCGCACCAGGGAAGACCGCGCCCTCCAAGTATTAATGGAGCAAAAAGGAAACCTGGAGCAGATCAATATACAGTGCAACGACTTGATTGCACACAACCAAGGATTGGAACAGGCCATGGAGAAGGTCTGTAGTAGTCTACTAGAATTGGCTATACCAGCAAAACTCCACGCAACTGACAAGATTCATTGCATGGTGGTAGGATTCTAGAAGGCTCAAGCGGAGGCTACGAAATCTCAGTGGGAATTGAACTTACAAATCATGGACCTAAGGATGAAGGTGCAGCCTACTACACCCATGGAAGTTCAAGAGAAGCGCCACTATGAAATTCACGCAGGATTGGAAGTGATAGAGCGCACTTTCCAAGATTGCTCGGGATTGTTGGATCAGTCCCTCCTTACGCTCACATCCCTTTAGGAAGACCCAACACTGCAGTAGGTAGAGACAAAAGCGTGAGAGTTGTAGCAGGTTTATGACAAAGTCTGGGGGACTATGCAAATGGTCACCATCACGTAGCGATTGGCCAAGATGAGGGAGGCCCAGGTTCTCAAGGTACAAGTTGACGTCGCTCAGCAGAAGGAAGCAGTGCTTAAATAACACATCCAACCTTGGCTTGATGAGGCATTTGCGGTCTCCACCAACATCAAGGGAAAGTCAGCGCACATGCAAGTAGTATATGAACCTAGACAAGCAACTGAAACTGATATTGATGCATCGGTAGCTTTTGTACAACGGGTACAAAAGATGGTGGAAGAATTTGTGGCAAGCGTAAGCAAAGCGCAGAAGTTGTTGGATGACCTCCGCATGAAGATTGCCGCACCAGCCGAGTGACTCGAGACAAGTCATGATGATTGTGTTGGGGGCCTTTTGGGCAGTGAATCCCCTGCGTAATGAGTTTGGGGCTTAAAGTCCACAGTTGTGGGTAAAAGTATGGTAAAGGTTCCGCGAAGTGCACGAAGTGCGAATTGTAATGAGTCAAGTCAAAGGGTTGTCCACCCGAGAATAATGTAAAATAATAGAAAGCAAGTCAGCCTACCCATGGTCCACGGATGATGGGAATGTATAAATAGAGTGGGGCTCTAAGGTTAGAGGTCAGTTATGGGTTTTGGATCTTAAATGTTATGGTTTTATGAAGGCAATATTCTCTCTGTGTCTGTAAGGTTGAGTCGAGGGTGTTAGTAGATAGATAGAGGCTCTATAGCTATGTGCACAGAGGCCGGGCAGAGTCCGTAGCTGTGTGCACGGACCCTTGTAGCTGATTGCACAGAGCGGATCTGGTTGTACTGAACAGAAGATAAATAAAGATAAGCATTTCTAAATCATTGTGTTTTATCGTGGATCTATCTATTGCTTATGTTCTGAATTTATGCATATATATGATTGCGTGCATTGGTTATTACTTTTGAAATGCTTCATTAAGACCTTAAGAAGTAGATCATATCTATAATAAACTCATTAAATGTAAGAATCTAAGAAGGGCCTCAATGCTGAGCTACGCGAAGGTCGGACAAGCTGTACAGAATAGCACGTGCACGCAAAAAGATTCACGACCCTTCCAGTCCTCATTAAGACATCCCTAGGGTGCATAAACCTGGTTCTAGTACCCTCCCCTACTACCCTGGGTGAGACTTCAGTCTACGCTCCGCTAACTGTTGCCGAAAGGGTCAGTAGTGCGGGATTTGTTTGGCTATAATACTTCCAAACCTGGGTCAAGCCCCATCAAGCCAACAGTTTAGCGATCTATGCAAAGGTAGATCTAAGATGTTGGAAGACATCACACTAGTCTCTGGATACATAAACTTGGTTCTTGCATCCCCCCATACTGTTTTGGGTGAGACTGCAGCCTGCGCTACTCGGATTGATGCTGAAAGGGCCAGTAGTGTAGGATTTTGTTGGTTGGAAGAGCTAACTCTGAACCTGGGTCAATACCCCCTAAGCCAACAACTTAGGTCTAAATATAAAACAAATAGAAGAAGACAATGGTGAATTGGACTAATACAGCTAGGAAAAGAAAACAATGAAGGCTTATCCTACTACATTGTTTCTTTTGTGTTATTATTATATAGAATCATAAATAATATAGTTGCACCCAAAAATTTTCCAAAGGCTCAATCCCTGTTACAATTGAGAAAAAAATTAAAGGTTGGTGAAATGTTTCTATTTGAAGAATATGTGGAAATAAGGTTGTATGGTGTAAAGGTCCAACCATACAAACTTCCCATTTTTTTCCTATGAGAATTTTTGCATTAGTTTTATTAACCTATTTTTCTCCCTAGGGTTAGGACCTATGAGTCATCATGTTGATTGATATTTTTCCAATCCTTAGCCACTCATTTTTTAGTGTTGAGCCCCAACTGCATAGATCTTGACTCATGCATGTGATTGGAACCTTCCAACCACATGGAGGGCATACTGTCTAAGTGGTTATGACCTAGATTTCATTGTATTATGTGTGTGGTTGGGAGACTTGTTCTAGAGACTTGTGGTTCCTAAGAGATCAGTTTGACTCATCACCTTATCCTATCTATTCGAGCTAGCTAGGACTCATGATATAGAATCTTATAAAACTTTTATTGGTCCTAAATGTCTACATTCATCATCTTTGGATTCCTCTTCTTCCTATTTATATTGGGCCATCTTAGAGTGTGAGGTTAGTTTTGGAGAACCAAAGTTTTTGGAAACTAAAAGTTTTGGAGAGTGAGTCTATGTTGCTATTGTGATTCATATTTGAGGGCTTCATGTCATTATGATTCCTTCGTAATTATAGTGGGGATAATATACTGGAATAAAAAGAGGAGCACTAAATCTTGAGGTATATTGATGCATTTTCATTTACATGGTTAATGAAATCTATGTTCCTTCCCCCTACATCAATATTTGCAGTGATTCACATGTGTAATTTCTAGATGTTTTGAGCTAACGATGCTTTGTGGAATAACACTTGTCATCTTCATTTGTCTATGTTTTTTTTTGTAGGCTTTAGATCAAAATCGGGTGAAAGGGATCGCTTGATTGGAGCACAAATATTTTGCATCAGACCCAAAACCCTTCACTGACCTACGAGGAGGAAAAGTACTTTCTCATCTCTTATAGCATTAGAAATTTCACAGAAGTTGTGTGCATGGCCACCTAATTTGGGGATTTTTATTAGATTGTCTTAGCTATTCCTTTGACCATCTAGTGATCTCAATTGTGCTTGAGATTTCAAAGCAATATCTCCTTCAATGTGAAATTTACAACAACAAAATTGGTGCTTTCAATGAGAGAATTATTTTCCTTTACCCACTCCACTTTTGGATTTCTTTGATTTTCTCCTATCCTGGATTTTCAGGCTCTTCAAAATTGTTTTGATCATTTGTAGTTGTTTTTGGCATTTATTTTTTTGAATATTGGTCTTTTATTTCCACTTGTGCATGAGTTTTTTAGAAAAATGGGTTTTTCCCTCAATCACACACATAGAGATTTATCTGTTCAATTGAGAGGATTTAACTGCCACATGTTTTTTAAGTGGGAAGTTGTAACTACCTCTGATCTCTGATCTAAGCATTTTCTTGGCTTTTTGTCTGTAGCCTGGGTGTGTTCCACTTCTATTTTTATGGAATGGTTTGCTTGGATTGAGTCTTTCATTATTGAAAGGATCTTGTGTTGTGTCTTGGATTTTTGTCCTTCATTTTCTTCCTAGCCTATTATGTGATCTTTTGAATTCGTTATTATTGTTGCTACTAACTGCTACATGTATAATTGGAACCCTGATTGCTTGGTTTGATTGAGGTCTTCCATTACTTTTATTATTTAAGGAATTATTTGAAGGTTTTTTGTGCTTGAGTTCAGGCTAGTGTCCTCGTCTTAAGATCTCACCTTTTCAGGTCTAATTGGCTGCTTAAGTGATTTTCTACATCTCAGTTTTACAACCTTCTTGCTTTCATTTGGCTTTGGTCACTTATGTTTGAATGATTTCCTTTGTTTTTTCTTGTATGTATCACAATTGGTGGTTTTGTGGCTAGTTGTGCAGTTTTCATCTAGAAAATTTTATTTGGGTGTGTCTTCATTGTCTATTATCACTCACATTTAATAGTGGTTATGCCTTCTTGCCTCTAGGATCTAGTTTTTACCTTTTTAGAATGTTGGATTTTGTTGATCCATTGTACTACAACCCTATCTTGTTGACATTGCCTTCCTTTCTCACATTCATCTTTCTTGTTGATTTCTTGAGTGTATTGGTTTCTTTGGCTTTGTTTTCCTAGCTTTGACACTTTTGGAGTGCTTTACATTCTAGCTTGGGTACTTTTCTTGGGTCTCTTTTTTGTTGCTTTGTAACCTTTTCGGTTTGTTTTTGGGTAAATTTTGTTTATAAATTTGGGGATTTTAATTTAAGAATTTAGTGAAAGGTGCATTATAATAGGCATTCGTCTGTTGTGGAAAAACTTTTACCCTCCTGTAGTTAGAAATTCATTGAAGTAAAACCAAACTTTTCATATAGCTACATCAAGGTTACTAACAAAAGTCATTCACATCATCTAAATTTCATGTCATAGCCTAATTGTGTAAACAAAAACCACTTAAAATTAACGCTATAATAAAAATGATGAGACTTGTTTTTTATTTTTACTAATAGTACACCAGCATTAGCATAGGCTAGGGTCTTGGAGATAGGTGTGTGAGTTAAATACTACAAGACTACAAAATCAACTTAGAAGTTTGTGGTATGGAGACAAACTCACTTACAGTAGTACAGTTTGTGAAGCCCTTCTAACACAACAGTTAATCATAAGGTCACACTTGGGCTGACTGCGGTGACATACACTATTTCGCTTAATTTCAGGTGGCATGGATTATGTAATTTGTAAGTATTACAAATGGTGTTATTGGAATTTTTTTATAACCCTTAGGGTCCACTTGGGAGGAAAATCTCAAGGGGTTTTTAGACTTATCTATCCTTGATAAGTTTCTTATCCTTGCGTGTGAATTTGGCTGACAAATGTCCCCCCCAGGATGTGTTATTGTTGGTGGTAACCTTAGTGGCAAATTTTTTTAGGACTCATACATAGATGCATGGTCAACTTCATCTTCTCTGTATCTGGGATGAATATTATTCATACTCTCTCGGTCCTCTTGGGGGGTACCCAATGGCTAATAAGGGCAATTGAACTGAGTTCACATCTAAAAGGGATGAGAAGCAAGTCACTAGTAAAATTGTCCCACCACTAGCTTCTTTGTATTTTCTTTGCTTGTGGGACTACCTTTTAGGACTTTTCTAGTGTGTGTTGCTTGGTCTGTGTTAGTAGCCTTAGCCTTAGGGTGTTTGCACTAACATAATTATGTTAATTTATAATTTTTTACTATGGCTCAATCTAGTTACCATCAATCATGTCATATTCATAGTTTTCCTCCTGAATGCTCCATATTTTCTACTCCTACATGAAGAGTGCATGTCAGTGCTCAAGACCTTGACCAACCCATATTTATGAAGTCTATAACTGATCCTTTTGGTAGCGATTTTATTTCCATTGAAACATTGGTAGATTATTCTGCTTCTCCTACTAATCCACCTTTGACCGATCCTATAGGACCTAAGTTATTGTGGTTGAACCCTGACAATTCCACATCTACCTATACCTACATTTTCTTGTTTGTATTTTATCCTATGGTAGATTATGAGTCATATTTACCTTCAGAATCGACATTATTTGCTACCATGTCATCCTTTCCACCACTTAGTGTGGCTACACCTACTCCTTCATCTTCGCCTCTCACATCTTCTTGCAGCATTCCACCCATTTCATCTATGGCTCCCATAAATTTCTCTCATGTCCCCCTATTGTTACACAACATTTTGTCAGTGTCCTTTTACTCCCCATTCCTTGATCCTAGAGGACCTCTACAGAATCCTATATGCTTACCCTTCATGAAGAAACTCCCATTGTGTCCCTCTTCATGAGCAGAGCAATTCCCTTTTGCACCATTTCCCCAAAATATTCTGTTTTTCCCAGTTTACAAGGCCGACGCTAATGGCCTTTGTCCTCCTCGCACCGATATGCAGGGACTAACACTATCCCTAGCACCGAATGAAGCGACTGAGCTTTGTTTCAATCGCACCAGTCCTCTTATGGAAAATTTCTTAAATAAAGAGCCGAAGCTTCCAGCTCTAGAAGCTTCATAACGGAAGTTTGGTAAATGGTTTGGCCAGATAGGGTCGAGGATGTCAATTTGGCTCCTTTCCCCCATAATGATGGAACTACCTCAAGAGATAAGACCTACTCCCATGAGAAGAGGATCCATCTCCTGTCCATTCATCCTATATAAACATCCCTTTTTCCCAAGCACAAGCTAGTGTTAATGTTGGTGTGCTAGTGTTAATTAAGTTTGGAGTAAACAACAAGTTATTCATAGTTGTAGCTGTCTAGTTGTGTGAGGGAGAAATGTGAATTTGGTTTAGTGTGAAGCCTAAAGGGAAGAGCCTTAAAACTACTATTTTTGAGGTCATCATGGAATGCTAGCAGAAGTGTGTGGGAACCTGGTTTTGTCGGAAGAGAATGGAAACAATGAGAAAATGGTTGTATTCTCTTCTTGATTCAGTCTATATGCAATTATTGATTGATTTCCTATATGATGTGTCATCTTACATGTTCATAGCTTAATGTTTCTTAACTTCTTAAGTAGGTTGAATTACAATATGTATATTATCACGGTTGTTGTTTGCTGTTGTTTACTTGTTTCAGGGGTTTGAAGAAGGAAACAAGAGATAGCTGGAGTGAGCAAGCAAGGACATCATCAAACGGGATAAGTGTACTAAGAGGTAGGCCCTCTTAATTGGTTCTAACCTAAGGAAATCTTCCATAGAATGTATCATTTGTGGCTAGAACCATTATCGGGCTAGAGGAATTGTTTGTGTCCACACTCACAATTTTACTTCACCACAAATTGGCAACGATACTGGGGACCCAATCCTTTTGTTTGTCTTGTTTGAGATTTCATGATTTCGTGTGAACTTTTCTAGTTCCACTTTTTCCCTTTGGTTTTGTTTATTTTCTTATGATTATTGGTCTCAGTTTGAAATTCATAGTATCAGACCTATTCCCTATTTTTAAAAAAAAATATTTTTTCTTGGCTCCCTCACTCAGCAATTTTAATCTGCTAATGGTCGCATCGATCAGTGTGATATGTTGAGAAACAATCACGCCAACCTACCTCTGGTGCTTGTCGTTAGTTAGGCAGTCATGTCGATGGCTGTAATAGAATATTAGGGTTTATCCCAAATCTTAGCCAGTGTGTTTTTCTCTCTTGATTTCAACCCTATAAGCCTTTTAGACTGTTTTCTCCCTTACTAGAAAGCTACTTTTCATTTGGTTTTGTTTGCTTGTTAGTTTGGCATCTTCCTGCTTGATTTCTTGGGTCATTGGATGGTTAGTGACACTAGGGCATATAGATTTTCATCCATTCAGTTGATTGTGAACTCAATGAGTCAAATCATGGGTGTACTTACTCCTTGCATTTCATTTGTGATCCTTTTACAACTTTGACCTCCATTATACAAGTTTGAAAAGTTTTCGTTTGTTTATCTAAACGTTTCTTTTCCAACATGGATTACATTGCTTGTCTTATTTTAAGTAAATTCTGTGTTTTATTAGTTTGAAGGAGCCTCTCTTTTCATTTTTTCATTTGCTTGAAGAGCTAATTGTCTCGAAAAAACTTTCTCATTGAAGTGTTGTATGCGAAAAATTTAGTTTGTCATTTCATGAAAAAGTATGAAATTCTAGTTTGTTGCATCATTATACTACGATAGTCAACATCATTAAAGACTAGGATTACATTGGCATTTGTACTTATCAGGAAATTAGGAATTGGAATGCATTTTTCATTAGTTTATTTTTTTTGAAAAAGTGTAGTGAAAGATCATTTTGCTTTCAGTTTCTTGGTTGTTTGCATTTGATTGTGTATTTTCTACCATCTCTAGTGTAGGAAATTCATCGAATTGAAATGGTCTTGTCTCATTTAGTTGCATTTAAGGTTTTTCGAGTCACATCGCTAAGGCCTGAAAACTGAGACATAACTCAAGATAAATTTTAAAATGAATTCAATTAACCTAAGGTGCATTTGACATCTAACGATCATATCTAGAAGGTCTAGGCTAGAGACGTGTGCTGGCGTCTTTAAACCTAGCAGCTATCATTAGCTTCGGCATTAGACAGCACTAGTATGGATTTGTTCTCCCTATACCATCGAGTATATAACGGGAGACCCTTGTAGGCTACAATACTTTATCCTTAGGAAGTCAAGTCAGCCTCGTTGCAAACATGATACATCGAACACAACATTTGGGGAGATTGCCTACTTGTACTTCTCAGTTCCTCGGGAAGTATTTTGTAGTTCACAGTTGGCTAGTGAACCTATTTACCTATATCATCTAGAGCAGTCATTTGATCTCTTTGACTCATTCAACTTAAAAGATCATTCGATAACTTGTCCTTTCCAACTTGTCTCCAATCGAAAGTGATAGAGTTATATTTGTTTCTTTCTTGACTCTTAAAAAATGAAAGAGCACTAGTCTATTTATGCGTCTTAATAATTGATTGCCCACGATCTGATAACATCCTGTTAGTCTTTTCTAGACCAAATCATGAGTTTCCTTTAAAGAAAATTTTAAAGCCTTGAAGTTTATCTGTCTCTTTTCTGTTAACTAAGACAAGGCCATCGTGGCTGAACCATCTAGTTCACTTAGTTCCTCTTCCTCTCCTTTGTCTGAAAGATTGCCTAAGGAGTTGTCTCTTGAGTTGCCTGTGTCACTCGAGGACCAAGGTGTTGAACTCAGAATTGTTTTGAGCATTCAACCTTTGTCATCTCGTCCTCCGCCTACTTTAGATACTGGGTCATCTATTGATCTTAGCCCGGAATATTCAGACAATCCCGTTCAAACTCTGGAGAGTTCGCCGACCACTGACAGTCAGCTTGGATGGGTTATATATCCTCTGAATCCTTTGTTTGACCCTTTTGTGATATCATCGCAGCATCCTTACATTTCGTACGATCAACAGGGTGTTCATTTGGAATTATCCCCTCGTAGTTCTTTGATCGTTCATCGTTGTTTATTCCCAGATATGGAACCCAAAGGTGATGCTCTGGTCATCTCTCTAGAGGAGTCAGAAGTTTCTACTCCACACACTATCAAGGAGGAAGAATATCCTTTTCCTCCTGAAGGTTTCCCCTATACAGGGAGCATTCTCGCTAGTGTGCCACCTAATTATGTGTCTTTGGCACAGTTGGTTTTAGGTACACCTAGTGCCTCATCATTTTACCATAACCTTGTTTGGGAATCAGGAATCATGCCTAATGTAGGTTCATTCATTGTGAACTTGACCTCCCAATACGTTGTTACCTTAGTCTCGGTGCAACCCACCATTATGAACCTTCTTGTATCGTTAGTCCTAGTCACATGTCTAGTTCAACTAGCGGTCTCGAGGAATGTCTCTGTCAATTCCTTCATCCCTCTGGTCAGTAGCCAAGCTGTGCCACTACCTGGGGGTAAAAACTTGGATGTTTCTATGGTGTCAGGCACCACCAATGTGAGTGGCTCACATGCTTGGTATGAACCAACCTTCTTCTGGCATTTTTCACAACCCTGTTGATCCTACTAGACCAAGCAATGTCCAGTACCAACATATTCAAAATATCGTTGGTCTGTTTGGGTTGAGTAATGTCTAGTATCAGAAGCCCTATGAGGCTCAAGTCCAATACCAAACTCCTTACATTCCATATGGTTCTCAAGGAATGGTTAATCAACCTTACACCCTTCAATCTAGGAAATACATTCAGCCTGGCTCATCCACTTTACAGGGTGGCTATGACCAGATTCAGTTCAGAAATTTTCTGGACAATGTTCAAGTACCCTTACAACAGCAAGGAAAACCTCTACAAAAACAAAGGGAAACCTTTGTTACCGCAAGGGAAACCTTTGTTTCAGCAAGGGCTATCCGCACAATAGCAAGGTAAAATGATCCCGCAACAAGGTCAACTGCAACAACCACAAGGGAAACCCTTGCAATAGTTGTAACAAACTCTGCAGTAGCAGATGCATTATGCTCCACAAACCTTCCAGCCCATGTCCTCATAGGTCCGACCTCTGCAACCCCAGGGACAAATTTTGCAGCCGTAAGGCCAACCCTTACAGCAACAAAACCAACCCAGGTAACAGCAACCCTTGTATACATATCAGCAGGGTCAAGCCTTGCGAGGGCAAGGCCATGGTCAAGTCCTGCAGCAGCATGCCCAAAATCCTAATATCCTAGGTCAATAGGTCCAGAATCCTTCTAGCTAAGGGAACCAGGTAGAAAACCCTAATGTCCTAGGTCAACAGGTTCAAAATCTTTTTGGTCAAGGGCAGAAAGTACACAATTCCTATGTCCAAGGGCAATAAGTGTATCAACCTTATGCCCAAGGACACCAGGTCCAAAATCCTCTTGTTCAAGGACAACAGGTTCACCACCTGTATGTTCAAGGACAATAGGTACAATATCCATATGTCCAAGGTCAACAAGCTCAATAGCCTTTTAACCCTTATATTTCTTATCAGCAACCTATGACTGGACAGTTCCAAGGTATTCAAGGTAAAAATCCTCCCTATGCCCAAGGTAACCCGCAATGGGGGCAACCTCAAATGCCATATGGCCAAAATCCTTACCAGCAGGGATGGGCTCCTCCATTCGAACTCGCTTACTGACCTCCTATGCATTTTAATACTCAATTTCCATTCTTGGCTACACTAGAGTTGCCAGATGTGTCTCTCCTTATGAATGATCCAATTCTTCAATCGCCTGGCCTCCGGTGCCATCCAAGATACCGAGAAATTGTCCAAAGTTTGATGGGAAAGAAAATGAAGACTCTCAAGCCCACAAAATGACATATCACCTCTAGTGCTCTTCTAACTCTTACATTGATGATTCCATTTGTCTCTGTCACTTCAAACAAACCCTCACAAGTGCTACAGCCAAGTGGTACATCGAGCTTCCTTGAAGTACTTACCATGACTTTTACTCTTTAGCCATGGCTTTCCTCATGCATTTCCAACAAACAGTTCGCTATGAAACTGGCACTTATTTGCTCACATCACTTAAGAAAGATACTGCAACACATATCTCCGATCACATTCATGAATGGAGACGTAGACATCGCTTGATCAAATTTGAGATTGTTGATCAGTTTCTCATCGAATGGTTCACTAAATCATTCATGGCCCCAATTTCTCACGTTATAGCTATGGGTGGATGTGTTACTAAATAACAAGCCATTGATCGTGCTTAGTACTTAGATCTAATCTACTCTCAGTCTAGCACTTTGTATGAGTTATTACCCGATGCTCTGCGGCCATCATCCAATCCCACAAAATCAAAGTCCCAATTTGTACCTCCTATCGATGGAGTTATTCGTTCAGTATCCTAGACCCCTGCTAAATCTTCTTCTAGATAGAATTCAGTCTCCAATGTTGTTGGCTATGTGGGGCTTGACCCAGGTTCAGTAGTGAGTTTAGCCAAGCAAATCCCGGTACTACTGTCCCTTTCAGCAACAATCTACAGAGTGCAAACTGAGGTCTCACCTGAAGTAGTATGGGAGGGTGCTGGAACTAGGTTTTCGCACCCTGGGATGTCTGATGTGGGTGATAGGTACATGATTCAACCTTCACACTTGCCAGATTACGTGCACCAATGGGAACCCTACATCATGTGGGACTGCCTTCGTGTAGATCCAACCACAATACAACCAATATTAATTACCCAAGTCTTCCTTAGTTAGGTTATGTTCATTAATTACTTATAAAATTTTCATACATAAACATACATACAAGTGCGTGCATATAGATAAACAGATACCATTCATGCCAAACATAAAAGTATAGATCTAAGAAACAGATGCACAATATGCCGAATCAACTTAGCTTTATTAATGATCCTTTTCAAGTTCAGTTCAATACAGACCAACTCCACCCTGTGCACTCAGCTGCAGGGATCTGCACACTCAGCTGCGGAATCTACTTGGCCTCTGTGCACTCAACTACAAAGCCTTGACCTACTTCTACGACCCACTACCTTCAGATCCACTTCTATCCTCTAACCATGCCTTCACATCTATTTATTACTTTTCAAAAAACTCTTCACTCCCTTTGCACTTAGAGCCTCACTCTATTTATACAATCCCATGTTCTGCGGACCATGGGTAGGCTAACAAAACTTTACATTAAACTACATTATTTCAGGGCAGACAACCCTATGACTCATCCTATACTCTTGCGCTCCACACTCGCATTTCGTGGAGTCTTTACATTACATTGGCCCACACTCGGGCTTTAAGCCCCAAAAACATGCTATGGGGGGGTCTTCTGCCCAACAGGCCCCTAACACAATCATCTTGACTCCTCCTGAGTCACTTTGCTTGTGCGGTGATCTTGGTGCGAAGTCCATCTAGGAGGTTGCGTGCAGCTTGGGTGTCTGCAGCACATTGTTCAGTTGTTTGATGTATCTGTTGTACACGTAGCTCTGAAACTTCGTGAGCACGTTCACCTTCCTGTCCAACCATATATAGTTTTTGCATTTGAGCCAGCTTCCCTTCAATGGTAGTTGTAATTGTGAACGCTTCATTGATCCATGGTTGGATGCGCTCTTTAAGCAGGGCTTCTTTTTGGTGCGCGACGTCTAATTGGTCCTTTAGTGCCCTTTCCTGTTGTAGTCTAGTGAGTCGTTGGGTAAGGGCAACTATCTACACGGTGCCCTGGACACTGTCATACTCCTGCTGCAACTCGTGAGCCTCGGTCTCAAGGCACTGCAAATTCGATTCTTCCTATAGGTGCGTAAGCATGGTCAGTGATTGCTCCAATAGCCACGTGCAATCATGTGTTACCTGGCCAATTTGTTCCAAACCCATTTGGATAGCACAGGTGCACTACTCTCTAACTTCTGGGGGTGTGGAAAGTTGTGCCTTCAATCGTAGCTTGGTTATATACAGGTTCAGCTCCAACTGAACCTTTGTCATTTCCTCCCGGGCCTCACGAACTTCGATCGCCAATCTATATACTCGTTCTACTACTAGGAGATCTACTGGCATGGAAAAATCTAGAACACTCCTACATGCATCTTCCATAGCCTATTATAGTCCGCGAGCCTACACAACCAACTCATCCCGCTGGATGTTGAGCTGGTCCATGTCAATTTTTTGTTCATGCAGGACCTGGATCACTCGGCCTTCCCAGACACGGAGCTCTACGATGACCTCATCTTGCAGCCGGTACAAAATTTTGCATGGTAGGGCGGTCAAGTTCAAGCCGACGCCTTTCATGCTACTCATCGTAGCCTAGTCACCCTCGCTTGTTGTTGCTAGAGCACTTTTGTGTAAGACAAAGGTGTTGCCCATGCAGGCGCTCAGCGTCTGTCCGGCCTCGATAGTTCCTGTTGTGACATACTAGGCCATTGTGCCTATTTGGGGGTGTTGTACCTGTAAACCTTGTAGTTGTACGATGATCACCCCCAACACAGTTTTATGCTCCATCCGTGATCCTTGGAGCGTGTCCTTTGCGACCTCATGAATTGTTTCATTGATATCCAATAGATCACCTTCTATGAGCGTGATCAGGTCGACGAACATATTTGTGGCTTTTCTTTTCTTTTAGGGAGCTGTTTTCTCAGGGTTATGTGGCCGCTCGAGTTAGGTCGATGTGGAACCGGGGTCCGTGCATTCCTCAGTCCTGTCCCCTTCCCCAGTCTACCTCCTCGTGGACATCTCTTAGCCCTCCTTGAGCTCTCTAGTTGGTGCGGTTGTGGTCTCTGTCGTCTATGCTACTGCTGCTACATCAGCTGCCTTCTGTTGTGTGGCTATTTTTTGTTCTTGGCACCTCCTCTCAGCTAGCTGTGAGATGCACAACTTGGTTTCCTTATTTCTTTGCTGAGCTACAAACTTCTCCATTTCTACCAAGCCCAGAGCACACCACTCCAGAGGCCATGACTCCATTACTATGAAGATGGCATCATCCATTGTGATGAATGGAATCTTCACCCATTTTCAGGCTGGGTCTTTGCACACCCGGATATACAAGTTATGCATATCCACCTTGAATTTTTCCATGCTTTGCAAGATGTTATGAACCGTAGGGGACAAGCACAGCCTACGGTTGATCCATGTTCAGATGCTCGCCTCCACTAACACCTAGAACACCTTTATCTCGTGAATCTTTTGCATGTCATTTGTAGCCCAAAGCAAGGTGTACCTCATGGCTTCGGGCAAGTCACCCTCAATAGTGGGAAACTGGTTATCCTTCGATAGCTCCCTTGTAACCAACAGGATGGATAAGAGAAACCACGCATAGTGGAAGGTCTTATCCTACTCCTAGGAGTCCCTGCAGTTCGTCAAGAACTCGTCGCAGAGGAACTGCGCGTAGTTGAACTGGACCCCATCTGCACATTGCTCTGCCAACACAATCACCAAACACTAGTACTTCGTTGGCATGGAATTTCCTCATTAGCTTGTCGGCTAGCAGTGAACTGGCTACCCATACCCCTTGGTATTTAATGATTTCTATTGTGTACCCTCGCTTTTTCTTTTCTAGTTTATACTTGGCCTTCATAGCTTCTGCTAGGACCAAGTCATTGCTTTTCCTGCTATGGCTGCGGGGTCATTTCCTTTGACTGGCAGGTGAGAAATTCGGTGAATTAGCTTGACCATGATGGGAATCAGCTCCTCCGGCAAAAGATACCCATCATGCACCAGGAACAACAACTTCTTGATGATAAAATAGTGATGGGCATGTGGTGGTAGTGGGGTATCCATCGCAAATGGAGTAACCTATCCTTCTCCACACCGCGCAACCATTTATGCTTCATTAACCTCTCCACGGCCAACTCTGGTAACTTCTCGCTATCCGTGAGGTCTCAATATTTGAACTTCATAGTAGGTACTCATCCTAATAGCAGACCTTCAAACCTTACATCATTGGGGAGGAGCGGGGTCTGGAGCGCACTCTTTGTGGCCTCCAGGTCCTTCGGTACCTTGGCTTTCCACTTCCACGGAGGGATGTAAGGAGATAACCTCGTCACAGAAGGTATTTGGGAGACATCCTCTGCCTCATCGTCTTGCACCTCAATTTAGGCGATCAGGGCTAGCAATTCTTCCTCCTCCTCCTCTCTTTCAATGGTGATGGCTTTTCCCTTCTCTGCCATTGACAATTTTCCAAACCATGGGTTTCTTGGGGATACATAGACTGGACCCATATTTTGCTTATATTTCTGTGGCCACAATGTGTGTGGTGATTTTGAAACTTCTGGCACAATTGCCGCCTCTCCAGGCTCCTCATGGGCCATATGGGGCTTAGCGGTAACTTTGGCAAATCGCACTCTTGTTCTAGTAGCTATCATTGTGTCTACACTTGAGGATGGTAAGAGTACACAGCGCTCAATGCTCTGTACTTGCTCAGTTCTCAAAGAACCAAGTTTTGCCTTGTGGTTGGCCCTGGGAGTTTTATAGCATCTTTTGAATTTGAATTTGACCCTTCCCCCCACTTCTGAGTCATTAATTCCTTCTTGGTGGCAGATCGTCCCAAATCTACCTCTTAATTCGTGTCTTGATTGCTCGCCGCCCACTCCTTTTTTCCTTAAATTGGACCTCTTTTCATGAATAGTGACAACAATGGTCACCTCCTAGCCTACGCATGTGGCAACGCAGCCCCCCATGTGTGGGTGCAACCCCTGTGGTAGACTAATCCTGCATGCAACCTCCTTATCGCGCTAGTCCCATACAGACTTTTTTATGGTCTTGTGCACTCTTTCAACTGCTTGGAGCACTAAGACTATGCTTTCCATGGATAGTCAGGTGGTCGCACCACCTGTGCGAGGCTTCGAGGCACCTTCCAGTCTAGTCCGTGGGCACTCCTCAAATTCCTTTGCATCAATTAGCATCGCACATTCTTCCTTATTTGGTGCACTTCCCTAGTTACTTTTTCTGGTAAGGTGTGGTCGCAGCCATGGTAGCAGGGCCACAAATTCATAGTGGAAACCTTCTAATGCAGTATTTTTTCGGCTCATATCTTGTCCTGTCATTCTTAGTTTATTGATGTGGCATGCTTGCGTAGATTCGGGTTTCAGTTCTTTGATATCTACATTCATTAACACGCTTTTCTTCCTCAGCTGTACCCGATCTTTAAATTTGTGAAACTTAAGGTTCCCCCATTGAATGGCTTCCTAAATCTACCTATGTTCAACTTCACATAGCTCCATAAACCCATCATCTTAGTCCCCACGTATTGTTTCAACTATATGAGGATTCCTTCCTCCCAAACCTATGGCCTCGACTCTGCCTACCATCTTTTCCTCCGTGATCAAATTCTTGTACATGGCCCTAGAGGCCCATCAAACCACTGGTATGCATAGGCCCCAATTAGTTCGTCTCACCTGATGAACTTTGTTCATGATTCTGCATACCTATTTGAATGCTTCAACATGGAATACTTGTGGTGTGCGTCGCTTTTTCTGTTGCTGCAACTGGTTCCAATTTTAGATCCTTAGTCTGTGGTGTGCTTGTGTGGACTACACAGTGCACCTCTACACCCATCGACATAGGTGGGTGTGCAAGTTGCTTCATCCTAGCTGCCTGGTTTTTGTTTGACGTTGGGGGCTTCCAAAACATAAGTGCATCCACCTTCTACGCTCACGCTAGTTTACAATGGTCTCCTAATGTGTATTCCACCATCGTGCAGGTGTTGCGTGTAGTGCCCATTCTAGCACACCGTACCACTGTTGTTCCAGTACTGCACTTTCAGATTTATTCAGGAATTCATCCACCATTGTCACTCCATCATATGTTGGTATTTCCCTAGCCTCTGTTGTCACGAAACGCAGTGATCTAATCATCATGTTGCAATTTAGCATTGTCACTTCGTGCAACCGGTTCTGCCAGTGCTCTACTTCTTCATCTGAGTTTGAAGTACAGGAGTTGTTGCGCTCCCATGAGATTCTCCCATTTGCAGTCGAGTTCACCTGATCCTGGTCCCGTGCTGTTATCTGGTAAATACAATCCAGCTCATCGTTGTGAACTGGTTCAGTGTAGCGCACTCCTTCGGCTGGGTCTAATGGGACTACTACACGTAGGGACATTTTCTGGAATATCATCTTCTGCTTCTTTAGCTTGATGACTCCATTCATATCAGTGGCCCAGTATATTCCTAGCAATGCAGGATAGGGATTGTTGTCATCGACAATCTCTATTACTTCAAATTTTGTCTATTTGCTCGCTCCTTCGATATCAATTGTTACCCATTGCAACCTCCCCATGGAAAAAATATTTTATTGGTTTGCCATTCATAATTGAATAGGGGACCACTGTAATGCGGGCCTGCCCATGCATTCCCATGTTTGCTTCGGTAACACATGCGTGTCTGATCCCAAATCTTGGATGACCTGATCCATTTCGTACTCACCAATCTGCGTCATCAATCTCATTTCCCTCCCAATGCGCAATGCATGCTTTCCCAGTTTCAGACTACATGCAGTTCCGCTAACCCTATGCACCTAGTGATCAACTCCTGTAGTCCCTTAACTGCTTTATTATCATGCAACAGTTTCATGCATGTCTCCAAAAAGGTAGTGAGCATGGAAGGATCCATTTCTGTCTCTGGTTGATCCTTACTACCTAAAGTGGAGGCCTCTGTGAAGCTCTTCTTAGCTTCCATGAACATCTCCTTTGCATGTTCTAAGTCAAACTTAGGTTCCTTTGCGAAAGCCTTATGAACCCACGTATCTTCCTTAGGCTACTTCCCCTTATCTTCCCCTTTGGTCACACCACTTCTGAGCATCATGTTCACATTTGGGTCTTCTTCGCATAGTTCATACCTCATCATTTTGATATTCTGAGTTGAAGGAGGCAAGAATACCCCTTTTCCATGCATCTGTGTGATTAATGTAGGACAATCTACTGTTTCATGATCAAACTAAGCATAGTATGAACAAGATATCCTCATCGGGTTGGTGCAATCGCGAACGTAGTGCCCTGGTCCTCCACAATTGTAGCAAATCAACTGTTTGCAGCCCCTTCCTGGTCCCATTCCACCTCGTCCTCGACCTCGCCCCTAAAATCCAGCACGCGTCATCCCCATAGCTAGGTCGAGGGCTCGCATTTCTGTCTGCATCCTATAGCCTAGGGTTCGATCCAACATTAACTCATAATCATTATAAGTGCACTCATCGCAGCCTACTGACCTGTAGAAATTACAAAAGACCTATTAGGGAGTCTGTGTATGCTTCTACAACAAATGACAATTATCAGTTATGTGTTTTCCTCCTATCTGATAGATCGCGCACCATAATGTGGGTGTCACACTTGGCCCTACATGTGCCTCCGATCTCAACGGTATTGGCCCCCCTCCTACTAAGTAGTTCGTGAATACTGGAAGTGGTCCTTGTCATGGCCTTGGCCTTTGCATTTTACGCACCATACTTCCTCGCACACTACTAGCCACAATGCCCTATCCTGCTTCAAGTTCTACATTTCCAGGCAGAGATTCTGTAGTTGTGCATGGATTTGTGGATTCCCAACCCAAGGTCTTGTATCGGGGTTTCATGCAACCTCATCGCCATTTCCAACGCTTTGGCTTGGGTGGACAGTTTCTATTGTGACAACACCATCCTCAAGTGCGGTGTTCGGGATGCCACAAACCATGCGCGATGCTGTGCATCCGTGAGTGTCATATTAGCCTCGCAGATCGTACTCTTCAGCCACTGATCCAGATCCCAAGGGGTCTCGCCTGGAAGCATCGCGATCTCTTTAAACCTGATGATTGACTGTGTCTCTGATTTCAGCCGACTAAATTCTCTGTTCAACGCATTCTGGATCTCTGTTATCCCTGTGTTTGGGTGGTCATTAGAGTTCTTGATATACCATGTCAATGTGCAATCCTGCAGTGCGCTCACTAATTTAGCCTTCTTAATGTTGTTGTTTGTGACCCCTTGTGCTTCCCATACTACTCTTACCACAAACTAGAACTAGTCTAGATCCTCATTCCCTACTCCTCTAAATACAGGTAGTTTGATCACACTCGCCATGCTAAACTATGGGGTTGGTGGAGATGGAGGTGAGGGAGGTGAAGCAGGTGGTGGCATGGGTGGAGGTGGTAACTACGGAATGCACTGCCTTATCAAGCTGACCGCACTTCTCAGAGAGACTCGAGTGAGCTCTTCCTCGCTCTCTCGTGATGGTGAAATTAACAGGCTATTTGATAATTCCCCACTTCCTTTGTAGATATTTCCACTCTGTGTCATCCCAAACATTAATTTATTCACATAACCCATTTTTCACATAACACCATCTTAATCCAAGTATTCAAAGATTTGAAATACTTACCTCATGTTCCTTTGATAAAATGTCGTTCTGCCTCACTATAGCTCACGGTCATGTCCACCATAAACTCAGTGATAAATACCCCTATTATCCCGTCGATCCAATGGTCCATAGATCACGTGATCTTGTCTTCTGATGCCTCTAGTCTACGCACTAATTCCGGAGTCCACACTATCTGTTGGTCAAGCTTACACCTTCCCTGGCTGTTGGCTAATCTCGCGAACCACTCATACAATTCATAGGGAAAGGATGCAAATAAAATCTCATGGATTTCTGTATACACGTAATGATCCAACCACCTTTTCTCAGATACCTGCAGAGTTCTATTTTCCTATGTTGCGAATTCGTGAATCTTCTTGTCCAACCACTCTCCAATTTCCTTCTTTGTTGGGTTCCAGTGGCATGACATTAGACATCCCTTAGGTAGATCCCATTCCTAGCAATGGAACAATTTGTTGGCTACGTGGGGCCTAACGCAAGTTCAGCGGTGAGTTTAGCCAAGCAAATCCCAGTACTACTAGCCCTTTCGGCAATAGTCCATAGAGCGCGGACTAAGGTCTCACCCGAAGTAGTATGGGAGGGTGATAGAACTAGATTTCCGCACCCTAGGGATGTCTAATATGGACAATAGGTACGTGATTCAACCTTTACGCTTGCTAGATTACACACACCAGTGGGCTCCCTGCATCTTATGGGAAATCCAGTCGTAGTGCAACCAGTATTAATTACCCAAGTCTTCCTTAGTTAGGTTCTGTTCGTTAATTACTTAGAAAGTTTTCATACATAAACATGCATACAAGTGCACGCATATAGATAAACAGATACCATTAATGTCGAACATCAAAGTATAGATCTACAAAATAGATGCACAATATGCTGAATCAACTTATATTTATTAATGATGCTTTTCAAGTTCAATTCAATACAAACCTGACTTCGCCTTGCGCACTCAGCTACAGGGGTCCGCGCACTGAGCTACAAACTCTACTTGGCCCCTGCGGACTCAGCTGCAGAGCCTTTACCTACTGCTACGACCCACTACCTTCAGATCCACTTCTATCCTCTAACCATGCCATCACATCTATCTATTACTTTTCAAAAAACTCTTCACTCCCTTTACACTTAGAGCCTCACTCTATTTATACAATCCCATGGTCCACGAACCATGGGTAGGCCAACACAAATTTACATTAAATTACATTATTTTAGGGTAGACAACCCTATGACTCATCCTATACTCTCGCGCTCTGCACCTGAATTTTGTGGAGTCTTTACATTATATTGAGCCACACTCAGGCTTTAAGCCCCAAAAACATGCTATGGGGGGATCCGCTACCCAAAAAATGTTGTTCCCAATAGTTCTTCCTAGAATCCACTTGGCCCTAGTAAAACCTCATAGGTCCACGCTGTCCAATCTACCATAGCGGACAAATCCTTGAAATGTAAGAAGAAAGGCAATGGCAAGGGAAAAGTGGATGCCCCAAAACAAGCTCCTCCCAAATCATCTGTTGGTGAACCTTCACAAAAGGAACCTAAGTATCCCTGCCTATTTGTGAGGAGGATCACTACACTAAGGATTGTCCCCGACGATCCGAAGTTAGGCGTTTTCTCGAAGGGACCCCTGCTGTCCTCAGAGATCCATTTTCATCTCAGCAAACCCAAATGGTAGACCAACCTCAATCATCTGCTTCCTCGGGATCTCAAGTGTTCATCATGAGTACGCCTATTAATGTGGCTACTAGATCAAAATATTACCAAACTCCTACTCTGACAGTTGGGAAAGAGAAAGAAGCCACCCCTTCTTCTTCCACCCCAAGTTCTGGCCCTCTTCATATCAAACACCCTAACCCTGATTCCATTGTACGACCACCCTCTCGAGGTGTGCTATGGAAATCCTCATACAATCCTAACGCCCAAGCCACTCAGAACTATAATATTTTTGAGGATTTGGCTCAGGCATCGTTAGCTATGTCAACCCTTGAGGTGATCCAAAGCTTCCCACCGCAGCAGAAATCTTTGTTGTCGGCTATAGAGGGTATCGATCCCACCGATTCCAATTTGATATGTTTTGATCTAAAGAACCATGTTCCACATCTCCCTCATCAGATTTCCTTTCTCATTCATGTAATCATCAATGAGAAGACCATCCAAAATACTATCATCAGTGAAGGTGCTTCCACCTACATCATGTCAATCGCACACTAGAAGGCTATTGCTTCTCCTACTTTGAACCAATCCCCAAACACTTTGGAAGCTTTTGATGCGTGTGATTCACGACCCTTCGGTGTCTTACCTAACCTTGTCATTAATTTGGAAGGAAAGATAGTGCAATTCAAGGTAGATATTGTTGATGCAAATCTCAATTAGAATCTTCTACTCGGTTGTAGCTAGACCCATGTTATGCATGCTATAGGATCCTCCTTATTTCACATGATTCGCTTTCCCCATCAAGGGAATATTTTCACTGTCAACAAGCTATCTTTCTTTGCCTCTTCCTCCTCAGATGGTAATTTCCATACGTCAAGCACACTGGTGCTCCCTATGAGAGTGTGGGGGAAGGTCTTTTCAAAGATTCTACCTTAATGAGAATTTTCCCGCTCCCACCATGGTCTCGGTCAAATATGATCCTTGGGTAATACCTTCACCAGATCTTGTTGATACTTGGGGCGAGGTTATGCCGCTTAGTCCCACCAAAATCAATTATGTGGAAATTGTTTCGACTACAAGTTTCGCATCCTCTGATTCTTCTGTTTCAAAGACCTCTCTCAATACGTATTCACAATCCTCATAACTTGGTGCTTTGGAATCCCTTGATCCCTTAGCTGAAACCTTCCTTTCTGATGAAGGTATCATGGAAGTCATGTCTCTCGAGGAACCACCTTGGATCAATACTCATCATCGTTCCTTGTTCCTTCCTCGCTCGATGGTGATGTCTATCGCTTTCAAAGAGTTCTCTTCTCTATTTCCTTCCCTCTCGTCTCTACCATCAATCATGACTCATGAAGTATGTTCGGAAGGAAATTTGGGTAATATTACCCAAACGATGCCGATTGATATTTCTATCAAGCCTAGCATTGTTGAACATGTCCATACTGGGGTATCTAGTTCACTGGATGAGATCAAGACTTATACTCATTTGTTTCACGAATTTCATGATGTGTTTGTGTGGTCCTATGAAGAAATGCTTGGAATTGATCCTAGCATTTTTGTGCACGAAATACCAACTTATCATCAGGCGAAGCCCGTTCGCCAACAGCTCTGCCAGGTGCACCCTAGGAAGGTCGCTGCTATCAAGGGTGAAGTTGAAAAATTTCTCAAAGTTGGGTTCATCTATCCCATCCCTCTTACAGATTGGGTGTCAAATATTGTCTTGGTGACAAAAAACAAGACATGATTTGTATTTGGTTTAATTATTGATATCTCAATCGTGCTTGTCCTAAAGATAACTATCCTACTCCCTTCATTGATCAGATCATTGATGAATGTTCCGGGATCGAGATGTTTTCCTTTATGGATGGTTTTTCTGGTTTCAACCATATCAACATTGCACTGGTCGATCAAGAAAAGGCATCTTTTATCTATCCATGGGGTATGTTCACATACAAAAAGCTCCCTTTCGGCCTCAAAAATGTTGGGGCTACATTTCAGCGGGAAATGTCCTATACTTTTCATGACATTCACCACATTGTCCAGCCTTACTTGGGTGATCTTCCTGCTCATTCTCGTAAGTTCCAAGATCACCCTGACCATCTTTGGCACATTTTTTTGCATTGTAGACACTACAACATTTGGTTAAACCCGCATAAATGTGTTTTCTGCATATAATCTAGATGAATCCTCGACTTTATCATTTCCAAGGATGGTATTGACCTTGATCTGCTCAAAGTCGAGGCCATTCTAAATTTACCCCCTCCATCTTCATTGCACCAACTTTAGACCCTGTGAGGAAAGGCAAATTTTCTCCATCATTTTATACCCAAATATGTTGGACTAGCTACAGGATTTACCCAACTTCTAAAACGAGGAATGCCATTTGTATGGGATGAGGTTGCCCAAAGATATTTTGATTATCTCAAGGTTGTCCCTGTAAATGATCCTTTGTTGCGTCCCCCGGATTATTATCGAGATTACTTCCTTTACCTAGTTGCAGCCCCTAGCACCATTGTTATGGTCTTGGTCCAAGACGATGACGAAGGCAACGAACATGTTATCTACTACCTTAGTCGTAATCTCCTCGACAATTAAACATGTTATACCCATGTTAAGAAGTTGGCTTTGGCTACCGTCTAGGATGTTCAATGCTTTCGACACTACATCCTCTTACGCATGACTACAATGATTTCTGACTGCAACCCCATGACCTACATCCTGACTCGTTAGTTGCTGGGGGGAAAATATTCTAAATGGATTGTCATCCTGCAAGAATTTGATTTGGTATTTACTACTGCCAAATCTAAGAAGTCACTCATTTTTGCCGAATTGATTTGTTCCCTTCCTTCTAAGTCTCTCCATACTGGTGTAGATGAATAGCTCTTGGACAAGACTCTCTTCCTGATTAGCACCCTTGATCCATGGTATGGTGATATCATCATTTATCTCTAGAAGTCCACATTGACTAAGGATGATCGCCAAAGGATTTGGCATCACTCCTAACCCTACCGTATTATTGGCGATACTTTATACCGTGTTGATGTCAATTCAATTCATCGTTGATGCCTTACGGTTGAGGAGGCTAAAAGAGTTCTCAATGACTGCCACTCTAGGGCATGTGGTGGTCATATGTTTAGTTATGCTACCGCTCAAAAAATCCTTCACATTAGTTATTTCTGGTTGTCCATTTTCAAATGTTGCATCCTCATTGTTCGCCAGTGCTATGAATGCTAAATTTACCAACACAAGATGCGTGCCCCACCCACTTACTGACACCCCTTCATTACCATTGGTCCTTTTTCCAAATGGGGCATAGATTATATGACATGCAACCCTCGTTCAGCCGGAGAGCATAGCTATATTATCATTGTTGTGGATTATTTCGCCAAATGGGCTTAAGCGATGCCTACATATTCTACAGATTATAAAATGGTAGCTCAATTCCTTTTCAACCATGTTATTTTCAGGTTTAGCATACCTCTAGCCATTGTCATAGACCATGGATCCCATTTCAAATATTATAGGATAGATGAGCTGACATCCACGTTGGGCTTGCACCATAATGGCTCAACCCCATATTACCCTCAGGCCAATGGCCAAGTTGAAGTCGTAAACAAGGTTTTGGTTACAATGCTTCAACGTACTATTGGGATGCAGAAGTCAAATTGGCATCTCGTGCTCTTTTCAGCTATGTGGGCTTATCAAACCTCGACCAAAGATGCAGTTGGTTTCACACCAATCCAGCTAGTCTATGGTATGGAAGCAACATTGCCGATCAAATGCGAGATTCCTTCACTCATGCTAGCTGTTGAACTTCTCCTCGAAACATCACCTCAGGAAGAACGCCTCTAATATTTAGAATGACTAGATGAGACTCATTGTCTCACTGCATCGGTTATCGAAGCACAAAAGAAATGGGTCAAGTCCCATTTCGATCAGTCGGTCTCCCCTCACGCTTTCTCTGAGGGTGATTTGGTGTTACTGTATGACCAAGATAATGATAAGTTGGGGGCAGGAAATTTTGAACCCATGTGGCATGGGCCCTACATTGTGAAACATGTTTTGTAAAAAGGGGCCTATGAGCTTATTAATTATGAAGGCAATCCTCTGGATAAGCCCTGGAACGGGCTTTATCTAAAGAAGTATTATGCTTAGGTCATCTTGCATTGTTACTTGTGTACATTAATGTGTCATTCATTTTTTGTAGTGTGGTTTGGTGTGTTAGTCTTCAAACAACTTTCCTGTTTACCATGTCTTCCTTGCTTTGCAGATGTCTGTGACTCCTCACATCGGTTTTACTGATGGTGTTTGTCGTAGTACCTAGAACCTATCATCCCTGACATGGGCTATTTATGACCCTAACGATGAGTTGATTGATCTTCAAGGTATCTATTTAGGTCGCACAACTAACAATATTGTTGAATATAGTGTGGTCATTGAACTGTTGTCAGAAGTCATTGCTCTTGACATTCAAGAGTTGGTTATCAACCTGGATTCCCATCTTGTCATCCTTCAACTCAACAGGCAATATTCCATCAGAAACCCTCAAATATTGAGAATGTATCTCCATATTCGTCTACTGGAAAGAAATTTTTATTACGTTACATATCATCATATTCCTAGGTGCATGAATACATTGACAGATGCATTAGCTAATTATGTGTTGGATAGACATTTACGAAATATGTGAAAAGATAAAACAAACCATTTGCACCATAGTAAGCAAGAAAATATAGCATATATACATATGGTGATAATGTTTGACACATAAAAACCCCAAAAAATAATATGTGTCCAAAATAACATCGACGGCTCGTAGGCCCCATATATCTTTGGCACGCAGGCCTAAAAAATGTAAGTGATGGACCTAGGAACTAATCAACATGGTGATTGTGGTATCATGACACGACTTGTGCAACATGAGTTAGAAATCGTCGGATCTGATCCGATACTCCTACCATGTGTCTCTGGTACTTGCAAGGAATGTCTCCCACCCGAGCATACTCTGGGATACAACAATTCAACCCCTCAAGGTTCCTTGTGATCTCCTCCTTATTGTCATTCCCCTCCTGATAAGGAGTGATAACATCAATCGGTTAGGCGATGCACCTCGCTATTGGGGACATCCCACCAAGGCACTCTAGTCCAACGTATGCACTAACAAAGCAGAATGTTATAAACACATATATACCAAAAACAATAAAAAAATATCAAAATTAAAATAAATAAATAAAAAAAGAATTTTTACCTTCATTATCAAAATCCTCTCCATGTGGTAGCGGCATGTCCGGATCTCCACGAAAGTCGGTGCCACTATATGGCCAGTCCTCCATGACGATCTTCTGTCATTGTAGCCATGAAAAGAATGTAGGTCTTTACGAGATGTGTTGGCCCCCAATGATCTTTGGCATCAAACAACTCTAGCAGGCCATCCACAAGTCGCATGGCATGGGAGGATCTATCTGAGTCAACTGGTACTGGAACAGTGGCACCCGTTTCAAGAAAAAGGTCACTAGTATGGATTCGAAGTAAAATTTCTTCAGATTCCTCACTTTAGCTTTGGTCAGCTAGCACTTTATGTTGATCTTCATGGCCTCTGCCCAGTTGAAGATCATCGGTGTTGTGCAGTTGATAGCATATAAGAAATTTGACTTGTTAGTCTTATGCACTACCTGGGACGCAGCCACTCTATTGATAGTCAACACTAGCACTCTCAATGTCAGAGCCTAAACAATGGAAATCTCAATCTTCCCACTCTTGGATTTGAGGGCCTCAGGGCAATGGTCAGTGAGAAACGTGGATATTCTTGCCCCAATTGGTCATGGCCCATATAAGTTGACTGGTTCCCCTCTTCGGGATAGTCCTGTGATGAAATATATGTCTGAAGTTTCTAACTCCAGCGCCTGGTCACCAATGACGAATATTTCCCAATTTATGTCCCAGAGACTAATCAGGTACCGAAGCAACTCAGGTTGGGCCCGCATCCCTGGCGTGAGAAAGAATTTGAGGATCCCACAAGCCCTCAAAGCTTCTAGGCAATTAGGATCATTCAGTGCTTGGGTGTCCACATCTTCATGTTCTCGTTCTTTCTAGTCTACCATTTTCAGGGATTCTTTCCTGCAAAAGCCATAGATTTGAGTTAACAATCATGCTTGGCCCATAAATTTCAAGTTTCAACGGTGGTTTTATGAGGAAATAGGGTTTGTACCTATTCACAGCACCAACATTCCTATTTTAAAAATAGGTGCACTAACAACGTGATAGGTCATGTTAATTACCCTCGGCTGGTGTGATTCCGTGCCTGAAAGTCACAACGACTGAGGGTGAGAAACTTTTGATAAATCCCCCCTCAAAAAACCTAAAAATGGTTAAAACAGGAATAGAAGGCATGAAAATGAAGCTCAAGGCTTTAGCTCTTACCTGTAACTAGCAGCTCGACGAATGACCTCCCTGATCTCCCGCAATTTGCTC
>APFE031125432.1:0-17186 GCA_000404065.3 Pinus taeda | reverse complement strand
CATCTGAAGGATGAACTTACAGTGCAAGCATATGTTATCCCCTTCAAGCTTGTGATTAAAAAATAATTTGGGTACCTGCTAGAAATGGTGGGCAAAAATTTGGAAACCTAATCAGTTATGTTAGCAGCTCACTCTTGAACATGACTCTTTCTACTTCGTGTTGGGTTGGGATATCCTCCTTTGTATCGTTGACCTTCCTGGATTGGGTTTTTCATTTTTAACTTCCATTTTATCTCTGCCATGTCATCATGACCACCGATCCTATGGATCCAAAAGCTGCCAAACTTAAAGTCGTGTCGCTAATATGTTCAAGGGTTGTCCTTTTGCAGTTACATTTACCTCTGATTCTCTGTATCATCCAAAATCATTTTGCATCCTTTCGTCTCGAGTTGATTATGTGGGATACATTATGGCCCTCCTTCGACACAGCCACTTTCCATCAAATTCAACTCATTATCTGGGAAGTTGACTGAGAGACTCCCTTCCAACACCTTAGAGCTTGCATGCCCTAATGGAAATTTCTTCACACTTGATGACAAGTTCACATCATCAGCTTTTGACCGAGTGATTTCATGAGTATTCGACTTCAATTCCTTTATTCACATTCCATGGAATGTGCCTATAGTAACTTGAGGACCATTTTCATGATTGGTGGTTTCTCTCATGCTTGTTAACAGTTTACATCATTAACTATTAATCAAGCAACTTTCTAGCATGTTCGATGTCAACACATCCACTCAGATGTTAGAATTTGTACTTTGATCGGGTCGTGTTGGAGCACAAGACCCTAGGCTCAGATCACAAAAGTCTAGGTTGCGAAGTGATGTGACATGGTTATGTTGATATACATGTCTCTTTCATATGGATGGTTGTGACCATACCATGAGTTATCATCTGTGATCCTTCTCATTTCTGGATGGCTGCAACCATACCTTGGTTTAATTACGATCCTCTTTGATGGATGGTTGCAACCATACCTGGATCCATTTACATGATCATTCTCTAGATGGATGCATCCATGCCATGATTCATGTATAATTCGATAGAGTTCTCAGTTATGTATATGTATCTATACTTTCTTGTAGGTTTTCCAATGGCAGACTACGGTTCCCCACACTGATTTATAAAGCATTTCATCCCTCACTCTAGTTCGACCTTCATGCTTTAGGGGGCATCTGTTACATAGAATTTTGTCACTATCACTATACTCCCCGTTCCTTGATCCTGGAGGAACTCTACAATGAACCCTATATGCTTACCCTTCATGAAGAAACTCCCATTGTGTCCCTCTTCATGAGCAGAGCAATTCCCTTTTGCACCATTTCCCCAAAATCATATGTTTTCCCCAGTTTACAAGACCAGCACTAATGGCCTTTGTCCTCCTTACGCCGATATGAAGGGATTAACACTATCCCTAGCATCGACCGGAGTGACTAAGCTTTGTTCCAATCGCATCGGTCCTCTTATGGAAAGTTTTTTAAATAAAGAGCTGAAGCTTCCAGCTCTAGAATCTTCGTAATAGAAGTATGGTAAATGGTTTGGCCAGAGAGGGTCAAGGATGTCAGTTTGGGCTCCTTTCCCCTATAATGATGGAACTACCTCAAGAGATAAGACCTTCTCCCATTAGAAGAGGATCCATCTCCCATCCATTCATCCTATATAAACCTCCCTTTTTCCCAAGCACAAGCTAGTGTTAATTTTGGTGTGCTAGTGCTAATTAAGTTTGGAGTAATCAGCAAGCTATTCATAGTTGTAGCTCTCTAGTTTGTGATGGAGAAGTGTGAATTTGGTTTAGTATGAACCCTAAAGGGAAGAGCCTTAAAACTACCATTGTTGAGGCCATCATGGAATGCTAGCAGAAGTGTGTGGGAACTTGGTTTTATCGGAAGAGAATGGCAATGTCAAGGCAATGGTTGTAATCTCTTCTTGATTCAATCTATATACAACTATCGCTTGATTTCCTATTTGATGTGTCATGTTAAATTTTCATAGCTTAATGTTTCTTGATTTGTTAATTAGGTTGAATTACAATTTGTCTATTATCATGGTTTTTGTTTGTTTTTGTTTACTTGTTTTAGGTGTTTGAAGAAGGAAACAAGAGATAGCTAGAGCGAGCAAGCAAGGACATCATCAAACGGGATAAGCATACTAAGAGGTAGGCCCTCTTAATTTGTTCTAACCGAAGGAAATATTCCATAGAATGTATCAGTTATGGCTAGACCCATTATCAGGCTAGAGGAATTGTTTTCGTCCGCACTCATAATTTTACTTCACCACACCTACCTAGTCTATCATCTACGCTGACCATGATCATTAATCCTAGTCATCCAGTAGGGTTAGGAATATTTTCTCCTGACTTTTCTCAACCTATGATTCATGTTCCTCAGTTAGGAGTGGTAAATTCTAGAAATGTATGGTGGGGGGTTATTAGTTTCTCCTAGCTATCCTAGGGGAAACGTTGCTTCAAATATGTCACAAGCCTAGTATAGTTTTTTGTTTGGAGGGACACCAAATTCTAGCACTTTTCCTATAGTGGCTAGGTTACCTTGGGGAAACCCTACTATTAGTATCGTCACTTCTATGAGTTATCCTCCTTATGTTGATGCACCTGCTTAGGTTGGTCCATCCTTTACCACTAGGGAAGACCCCATTAGTAGTCATCCTCTCGAGGGTCCATTGCTCTCTCGAGGTACTTACCCTGGGACTAAAATTCCTTTCACCATTCATGTTGGCCCACGTCAGTTATATGTCGAAGCAAACCCTTACCAAAGCCAATAATCGTTACATCATAATCCTTATATGGGGGGCCTCAAGTTTGGCCAGGTAATTCTCCTTCCTATGACCCATTTAGTCAACTTCGTAATCCATTTTTATCTTCACTTGATTTAACAGATTTAGCTAATTTTACCAACAACCCCATTAGACATGATCCCTGGTGTTCACCTATGCCCACGAAATTACCCTCTAATTTCCCAAAATTTGAAGGGAAGGCTGGAGAAAATTCATCCACTCATATCACCACATATCCCTTTTGGTGTTCATCCAATTCATTAGTGGACAATTCAATCAAATTACATTGGTTCCAACATAATTTAACTGGGGATTCTGCTAAATGGTAATCAAATTGGAAACAACATCCTACAATGTTTTTTCATCCATAGCTCAAACCTTTTTGATGCACTTTCAATTGCTTATGAGGTATGATCTCAATTTCAGCCTCTTGTCTAACTTTAAAAAATATAATTCCACGTTGATTTTTGATCATATTCATGAGTGTCATCATCGCAAGAGGTTGGTCAAAACCAAGCTTCCTGATCAGATATTGCATAAGTAATTCATTTGATATTTAAGACCTCAAATTGTAAAAGATGTGTTTATGTTTAGATTTGTGACTGAAGAGAAAGTTATCTTAGCTTCCCAGTGACTAGATTTGATTTATTCACAGTCGGGTACACTTTATGAAGTACTTCCCAATGCTCTTAGGCCTTCCATTAACCCACCCAAACTTGCCCCGAGCCCACACATTGATTATGTGATTGGTTTTTTTCCTGATTCCATGAGCCAACTTGGGAAATTTATCTTTACATCACAAGCTCCATCAAGTGTGTATGGCTCTACAAAAGCACTTTCTTCTGAGAATTCCACCGATGTTCTTATGGTGAAGTCCACAACACCTAAGAACAACCAATAATCTGGTGGTAAAAAGAATAATAAAAAAAATCAACCTACTCATGAATCTCATCCAAACCCACAAAATCAAGGAGGGGGAATGACTAAACTTCATTGAGAGATTAATTTCCCTTGTAAAATTTGTCAAGATAAACATTTAGCTCATGAGTTCCCTTGAATGGATGAAGTTCGTAGGCTTCTTGCACCACCATTTACCCAAAAGTCTGTTGTTTTAACTCGTCCATTCCCTACTCAACCACAACAACAAATGGTTTACCAGCCTCCTCCACCTCTGCTAGGGGGCAACGAGGGGCCATTTTTTAATCTTGGAATCTCATCTATCCTTATGTGTCAAGAGAATGTTAATATAACCATGTGAGCTAAATTGTATGATGTTATTGAGTCAATTTCTCCCCCCAAGGACTCACCCACTCCACCTCCTTCCACTCCTCTCATGTTAGATAAGCCTTTGGAACCTGTTTATCGCTACCCTAAGGGTGTCATTCATAATATAGCACACAATTTGTCTACCTAGGCCACTCAATACTATAGTATTGTTGAATATCTTTCATGGCCTCCTTGTGCTATGTCTACCCTAAAGGTTTTGAAAAGTTGTCCTCAACAGCGCAAAGCCTTATTATCTGTGATCAATGGAGTATACCCCTATGACTCGAACCTCATCACATTCAATGATGAAAATGTTTTCATTCGAATTTCCCACTGTATCACATTCCAGATACCATGTCTTTCTTTCACAAAAATGTTCATTGCACTTTGGTGGATGAAGGTTCTTCCACTTGCGTCATGTTAGCATCATGTTGGAAGGCTCTTGTCTCTCTAGCACTTACTACATCTAAAACCACTCTATAAGCATTTGATGGACATAAATACATACCCAAGGGATTTCTCCCTGAGTTTTCCATTAAGTTAGCGGGAAAAACTATCTATGTTGATGTTGAAGTCATCGATGCTACTTTGGAGTATAACCTACTCCTTGGTTGTAGTTGGTTCTATGCCATCATAGTCATTGTTTTATCCATATTTCATATACTTTTCTTCCCTCACAAAGGAAATATTGTTACTATCAATCGACTTTAATATTGCATGCCATTGGCCCAAATTTCTACTACGTTAAATTCAATCCCACTTGTGGGAGATAATCTTGGTCAATATTAGAGTGTTGGAATGGGGTTGTTCAAAAGCTTGTCCATTATTAATGTATTTCCTCAATTATCCCCGCCTATCACTCCTTCTACAGTTATTTTTTCTCATGTCCATATGATCTCTTCACACACCTATAGACCCCAGCTGCTTTATGATCCTTGGGTGGTGCCATTTGTATCTGATATTGATCAATATGGTGAGAATATGCCTTTAAGTCTAGCGAAAATTGCTTATCAAACTATCTAATTGGCTTCATCATCCAATGAGTTTGATGATGCCATTTCGGTACCACTTGATGATTACCCTATGCCTTCTTGGACCTTTAACTATTCTCTCTCTTGTGACTTCCTCGACTTCCCACTACCATTAGATGAAGTGATTCGAGAAGTCATGGCAGTTACTAATTATACCTCCTATCAGGTGTATCCATCAACCTACCATATATGACTGTATCATCCCTATCAAACCTATATCCTGATTTATACCTAACACCATATGTGGCATTTGTTCTATCCTCTTGTCCATGACTAATCCTAAGCGGTCCCTGTCTCTACAAGTCTGAAAAACTATGAACGATAACTACATTAACCTATAATTTTTTATCCTGCACCCTAGTAGGTCTCTCATGTGAGTGAATTTCTATGATTTTCAGCCTTACAACTCCTTATCTCTACTTTCAAACTTCTTAGTGTGTATGTTATTTGAGGGGAGTACTCATCACCATGTTCCTCATCTGATCTGTAGGGAGAATCATGTCAACTATAGTCTACCATCTTGCTCGTCATCTTTAATCCTCTTCTTCTATAATAATATCATGTCATATAACAAAGCATAAAAAAAATCACACGTACCTCAGTGAAGTTCAGAGGACCCTATCTTGCCTACACCAATTAATCCATATTAGCATAACAATGTTATATCTATCAAATCTATCTATAATATATTCTATATATATATATTATATATATATAAATATATATATTATATATATTATATTATAATATATTATATATATATATATAATGAAATCAGCATACCAACATCATCAACCTATACATGATGACACAACTAAAACCATGAACAATACCATGCTTACATGACAAGCACATATATAGTAAACATGCATACATGACAAACAAATTATGCCCATTCAGTCATGCTGAACCTGGGAGCTCTGATACCACTCAGTAACCCCCTCCTCTCACATTTATCCAAGATCACCAGTCTACCATGGTAAACATGTGATGAAGAGTTACTACGATATGACAACCTCTTAAATACCATTAAGGAATTGGAATCGACAAACTAAAAATTTAAATACCTTCCTCAAAAGTTACAAGACCCCAAAGAGATAACTCGCCCCTCTAAGTGCCAAAACTATGAGTTAAATTTCTTTTTAAGCGATATTGATCACTAGTTGCAAACATAATATTACATAAATTTGACTGTAGGCCTTCACTTGCATGTGTAAGCCTATGAGGGAACAGTTACATACTAATTTTCCTAATTATGTGCCTACGACAACAGAACCTCAACCACCTTTTCAGGACTATTCTCTAGACTGTTGCCCAGAAGTTGATGAGACTTTCTAGAACAACAAATGACATAAAGAAAAAGCATTTAAAACAAAAATTAGTCAAGAACTTGACCTAACAAATCTTAACCATGACATTCATTTCTTCAAACATTTTCTAAACACGTAATCTGCAGGAAATAAATGCATGTTTGAACATAGGGGTCTCATACTTATCTGAAAATTACCAAGAAGGTATAATTCCTTCTCATAATTGATGCAATAAAATCTCTTAGGGCATGCATTCAATAGCCATTCATTTACCATTCAAAACATGTTAAGAGATAAAACTAGAATCTGTCATGAAACCATGCTTATAACCAGCGTATAACCAAAATAATAACAATGATATAACATCCATTAAAACCACATGATAACAAGTACATTTACTCATATAATAAAAGAGGAAATAACTCTTATTAGCATATGAAAAATCCAAAAAGTTAAGGACTTCCATGTACCACCTAACCATAGATTGGGCTAAACCAAATCTCTCTTTCAATCAAACACCCCCACTCCATATTCCAAGCATGAATGTGGGATATTATAGAATAAACCACAAAAACCAAGATCAGGCTTTGAGAGGATAAACCACCTCAACCCTCGACTAGTGATTCCACCTCATGGTTGGACATCACTAACTATCACCACATCGGTCTCTACCTAAGCTTTCTCAAGTTCTAGAGCATTTTTTCCAACTTGACTACAAGACTAGTAACTCAACTAATAGCCACTACAAGACTCCAGAGAGTTTGTCCAACCAAGGCTCTAGGAATAGTAACTCAACCCACCAAGGGCTCCAAAGCATTTGTCCAACCAAGAATTCCAGGACTAGTAACTCAACCCAAGCTATTCCAGGGCTTCTAGAGTGTTTTTCCAACCAAGGATCCAAGAACTAATAACTCAACCCATAGGCATAAGGAACATGAGAACCAATTAGTAAAAAAAATCGTAGAACTCATGACACCGTCTCTATCCATGAAATGGAAAGGCTAGGCAAAATTACTATCAATCTAGGAAATCCTCCATGCCAATGACAAATCATAACCAAATAACCACATGTATACACCATGTTGTTGGGAAAAACACTGGGACAGGGGGGGTGAATCAGTGTTTTAAAACTCACTAAAACCTTTCAATTTCTTATTTATATTTATGTATGCAACTTTAATTAAGTGAACCAGCGTATGTACATGATTGTGATGAGGATAAGTAGTGTATATCCAGTTAGCTAAATTTTCAACTAATTCATCATCTGTTTAACTTGAACCAGTGCATCAGTACGTCTTTAGATATTAATTAAATAGTAATAATGTGCAGTAAGAACAGAATAAACCATCAAAATAAGAAATACATCAACACACATGAACACAAGTATTTTTAGGTGGAAACCCAATGTGGGAAAAAACCATCATTGTTGTTGTCTATGTCTTCATCTTTAATTATAATCAAAAACTTCTTACAATATTTTACTAGTGCAGACTCATACTAACACCCACACACTCACCTGCAGAAGGATACAACCTTTTCTCATTCTCTAGCACCCACTGGAAGGGAGCTCCAACCCCCTGATCTTGTTTATTGGCACCCACCAGAAGGGAGCTCCTACCCCCTAAACTAATTTACCAGCTACCACTAAATGTAATATTTGACTCCCTTACTAAAGGCTCCAACCCTCAGCACTTTCGTGGACCACGTTTCATAATTTTCATATTGGATCCACCTAACCCAAAACATCAAATCTGTAGGCCACATTTCACAAATTTTCAGACTGGACCCACTACCATCATTTAAGCCCAATATAAAATATCAAAATTGAAATAGATCACTACAACAAATCACTCAATCATTGAACCAACTGAATCAACCAATCATTAAACCAACTAAGACCCAAATCGATCAACTTATTCTCAAACAACCAAAATAGTTATATCACTGTAACTAAAATACCAATATTGAACCCAAACACTACATCAACTTACTAAACCAACTGAAAACCTTGATCAAGAAAATGTCATAGTATATATACTACTTTACTTTGTCAAACTTGCATGTATACATGACTTCCTTGAAGCATACCCACATACAGATCTCAAAATATTGAACCTTGAAACTAAATCAATCATTGTGAAGCAGACACTATGTTACATGCTAAACCACTAAATTACTCTGAAATAGTCACAGAACCATCACAAATATTCAATCACATACAACTATCAGTAGCATCATTCTTCAATCAATCAATTCAACTTCCATCATCACTGACAAACCCAAATCATCAAGTAAGACTTCATTGATAGGCAGCAGAAACATAGCAAGACTGATTAGATTGATCAGACATCTTATTCAGCAAAATCCCAGCTTCTATATGTGCTTTCCAGAAAACATTTCCACGTGTATACGCACTTTTTAGGAATCAAACCAGCATACAAATATGAATCAATACGTGACTTACCAGCATTAAACCTACATATGTACGTGCATTTCAAGTTATCAAACCCACGTACATATATGAAATTATTAACTTATACCTTTGCTACACATCAGACCTTTAGAACAAAACCCATCTCTCTGGCATAATAAAAACATGTGTTAGACATAATATCACAGATCAAATCAATCCATTATCAATATAGTCATTTTATATCTATTATATCTTATCCATCATCATATTCCCAAGTCCATACTTAGTTTTAGATCAAACTATTCATTAATAGCCCATTACATTCACACTTTCTTCATATCTAACTATGAAGTATTCATTACTTGCACACATAAACACTTTGATCTTCATTTCCTTATATATCTTCGTCCTTCTCTAATACCACAGGTCAAAACCACACTAATGTTGATATTATTCTTTGACAGGATCAAATATTCATTGTTGGGCTTAATAATATGGGTTAATACCATGGTAAAGACCCTTGGTATTTAGAATACCATGGTGTGGAAACTATACGCACATTTTTTCTTCATACTCGTATGTGTATGAAGGTTTTCTTTACATAACCTACATATACATGACTTTGCTTCACACAAGCTATGTATGTCGACGGCTTTGCTTCATAGAGCCTGTGTATACATGAATTTTCTTCACAAAACCTGCATATGTACATGACTTTGCTTCATAGAACCTGCGTATACTTCTTCAAATTTCATCTTTATCATTCCTTTGTCTCTGAACTGATATTCCTTTGTCGAATCTTTCTTTCACACTTGTACTAGCCTGAAGGCTCATCCTACTACCATCATGTTGACATGGTTATTAAGTAATTTTCCATCAAAAGGCAACTCATCAACTAGGTTTCCATTAAGGACAACACATTAGTCATAATGCCAACAATCTCACTGTTTGGACTTGATGGCAACCACTTTGGTTTTTGGTCACCACCACCTATAGATACATGTAAACACATCTATAGATATACCAAGCATTCTCCAAACACCAAGCTTCTCTCCCCCTTTTCCACCAAGGGAAAATGGTTGACCAAGTTTGCATGAAGGCTTCTCTCCCTTTGTTGACATCAGCATTGTAGATATGATCTGCTGAGAATGAATTCTGAGTACTGACCATGCTCCCCCTTAGCACATGCTAAATTTTCTGAAGATACACAAAGAATTACATGACTCTATAACTCAACCATACATGACTTTTCCTATCACTAATGACTCATTATTACATTGATCATCCAACATAGTGGGGTTACAAACTACATCGCATGCCCAAAAATGTGGGATTACATGACTTGACCATAATAGTCCATACATGACTAAATTTTACAATGATTACATCATAGGTATTTGCATGACCTTTACATCAAATGACATATATTAAATTTATAACTAAGACCAAATACCTCTATAGTGAGGTAACAAGACCAAGATAGTCTTCATCAACCATCATATACTATGTAGGATATGCACCATAGATAACAGCAACAATAACTCATCATCAATATGAAATATAAAACAATTTACCTTCAATATCATCAACCTGTGACCAAGTATGCAGTATCAATATCATAAGATTTTTCCATAGATATCAGTTATCAACTCATCCTCTTGAATTTATCAAGGTCAACTTGCTCTTTCCCTTAGTAGGAAGAGCCTCAATCCATGTTCATCAAAGCATAATCTATCTCTTCATGCATCAACCAAGCATATGTCATGTCCAAAAGTATCATCCAGCAGATATAGTAGTAAAATATAAATAAACATATATTCACAAAGCCATTTGCATCATATCATTTACATGTAGCTCATGTAAGCACCATAGGCATCATCCATGACAACAACATCATCAAATAATCAAGGTCTACATGTTCTTTCCACAAAAATCCCCATCATAACATACATGTATCATCACTAGATAGTGTTATATCATGCCACATCTTATAATCATCAACCATGATTATAAACTAATGCATCATCATTCAAGAACTTCAGCGACATAAGCAGCATCACCATTAATAAGCATCATTATGTACCAAGGAATTCTAAAGCAAACATAATGCCAACAATGCATTATTAGAATCATACCAAATGCTCCCCCTGAACCTGTGCCAACTGTTCTCTATCAGATCTAATCATATCATCTCATATATCAGTAAGGACATCAAAGTATCTTCATCAATTAATTATCCATCAACGGATCAACAACTTATAAAATCCAAAACTAGTTCTAAATAACATCAAGAGACTGTAACCATCAATCATCAAAACAAGAAGGCCAAATAATAATTGTATAAGGCATATAAAATCCCTTTCCTAAGTTTTTCCCACTATTTCCTCATCATATCAAAACATACGTGATTGTTCAGATCAGATTTCGCATATATATGAGACTTGTCTTCATAGAATCCGCGTACAGAAAGTAGAAAAATTGAAACTTCATAACATTAGCTTCCCCTGAGCCTGTACTATATTTACTTGTTCATTGTTACTACATCAAATTCATTGTCAGTAATATAAGAAACATGAATATCAAAAAAATCATGGGAATCATCCTTAAGAAAAAAATGTATTTCTCCCCCTAAGATTATACATCACTGATCCTCATGACCTAATAATCATCTTCTGGTCTTATGAGGTCATGTACTTCACATCACTTCTGCAGTCACTGATAGAAGTATTCTTTTAAGAATAATGGATTGCAATGGACACCATCTTCTTTTACTCTGAGTCTGAATCCTCCTCATATCTGTGAGAATTCATTTATTCAAGCACATATAATTTGTTTGGGTTTCTATATCCTCTTGCTATGACCTTTCTAGATTCTTCATCTATACATTTGCATTTGGTTGATGTAAACAGAATTACATTTCCTTTATCTTCCATTTGACCAACACTTAGAATATTCTACTTTAGCCCTTGGACTTATAAAGTATCAACTGCTCCTCTATGTTTATTAATTTTGGCTCTACCCTTTCCCAGAATTTTCGTTGGAGCATTATTTCCAAGAATAAAATTACCATATTAGTTTTTCTTGAGAGACTCCATCTTACTCTTATCTCCAGTCATGTGATGAGAGCATTCGATATCTATGTACCATTTATCTTCTTATTCAAATGAGCAGAGACCAATAGCACACCTTATATGTTCTTATTTCTTCTTATTATGAGAAATGTTGGTGGATCCATCTTTTTCAGGTCCCCTGACATCAATATTCTTATCTGATTGGTTGCCATGTTGTCTGAGGCGATCCATAGATTTGTTCCTACATTCTTTTGCTACATGCCAAAACTTGCTACAAGAATAACATCTTATATGAGCAAAAGAATCATAATATTTCTGTTTCATATTCCTTCTATTGCAATAAATAGCTTTGTGACCAAATATATTGAAATAAAAACAATATCCCTTAAATAATCCTGAGTACCTGGAAGCTAATGATATTTCTGTGAAGCGGTTATTTGCTTATGATTGAAATAGTCTACTTTTACAATTTTCTGCAATGTGTCCATAATTATGACATACAAAAGATTCAACATTATTGATCAGAGAAGAGAATCTATTAACATTTCTATAGTTAGGAGTAAATTATTTTCTTTGAAGATTCACTTTCCTTGGTTGTTGATCAGGTTGACTTCTTATCTCTTTGTTGATCATTTTAAGTTTTGCATTGTTACCCATTAAATCCCTTGAATTAACTTGTGAACTAGATTCTCCTTCAATATTTTCATGAAAACCAAGACCAGATTTAATGGTGGGAGACCTTTGACTACTAAGAATATTATCCGAAATCTTAGTACTATCTTGAAATCTCAAATGCTTAACTTTTTCTTCTAATTTTCCTTTTAAAATGTTTACCTCAACTTCCATTCTTTAATATTGCTTTTCCTTTTCTAGATATTGCTTCTTCATATGTTCTTCAACCCTTCTTCCTTCTTCCACTTGCTCCTTTAATTTGAGAATCTCTTCCTTCAACCCATTTTCTTGTTCTTCAAATGCTTGAAGTATTTCTTTATTCCACTTCTTTGATTTTTCAAGATCTGCTCTAAGAGAGACAATCTCAGTTTCAAGACCTTCACAATATTGTTTAGATTCCAAAACAGCATTTACTTATTTAATATGATCCTTTTTATCATATTCCTCCAACTTATCTTTAACACTAACAATATTTTTCAAATCAAGATCAAGTTTTGTTCTAAGATCAAAAATTTCTTCTAACTTGTCTTCTTCTGAATCAACAACTCCACCTAACATAACAAAGTTTGTTTTGTCATCATGTCCATTTTTTGACACGCTGTTAGGGATAGGATAACCTGGTAGTTCTTCTGATGAGAAATATTCCTTTGGGTTTTCTTCATGGATTGCTTGTAGATTATCCTATTAGCGCTCAAATCTACCTTAGGCTGAAATAAGGTAAAACTCGAGGCTACATCAAACCACACTCAGCCTCGTAGCTAGCCCTACAAGGACAGGAGAGGGCTCTCTCTGAGTCAATCTCGGCAAAAGGTGATCAATGAGGTCGAGATGACTGAATTTATGACTAATTTTAGGCTAGGTATGAAGTACAAGGACTTTGAAATTGATTTTTTAAGGTTTTGTTGAATTCAAGGAAAAACAATTTTGGGTGCGGGGATGAGGCACAATTTTTGCAGAGGTCTACTTGGGGCAAGATAGGCGATTGTTTTGATGCCTTTCAAAGAGAGTGAATGGCTAGATTTGACTAGCGAGAAGTTAAGGAGAGCAAGAAGCTTTCAAGGATTCTCCATAAACAGATGAAAACATGGAAAATCAAACAAACTTAAAGGCAGAGCATAGCAAATTATGGATTCTACCTTAACACTTCATTTGTTCAATTGCAGAAGATAAGAGAAGGAAAGCGATGCACATAAAAAACTTACAAATACTAAAATAAGCACACCATCAACACATAAATCCACATGAATCCCAAATAGTGCTGCAAAGCCCTGGTCTTTCCTTTGCCAAAAATGCAGATAAGATATGTACAATAGAGTGTCAAGCTATTCCCAAGAGTCCAACCTCTTCAACTGAATGAAAATTTATATATATGCCAAGATATCCTCATTCCCTAACCTCTAGGGGTCAAGCTCCTCATTCTAGGAGCAGTTTGAACAAATTCTAAACATGGAGCAAGAATCTAGATGACCAAACAACCTGCCTCTGAAAAGAAGGAAACTGATTCATTACATTAATTTCTTGCTAATTTGTGAATGAATCATCTAGAAGAAGGTAGATAAGTGCCATGTTACCTTACATACATCAAATTGCATCATTTTAGGTCAAAAATTACATCAAAGAGTGAAACTGGTGAAAACTAGCCGAATCCCTGAGCTGAAGGTGAAAAACTAGGCCAAAAATTGTATGTGTAGCGCCCCTGATCCCTATGCATAGCGTACATTTGAGCCTGTTTTTGAGGCACTTCCGGACATCCAAATTGAGATCATGATAGCTCGTTGGAAAGCCTAATATGTCTAATTTCCAACCCAAGTGGAATTTTCCAATTTGGAGCTCATTTGCCCCCACAAAATTGAATTCTCCCAGAGGTACTTCCTGCTGTTGGAAAAGGTGGCAGCAAGGTGGTTTTCATGATGTTTTTGGACATTTTGACCATCCAGATATCAATGAAATGCTTCGGCAATAGCTGAACATGTGTATTTCTTCATGAAAAATCCAAAACTACAAGCCATTTGTCATTTCGACTTCCAAATCTTCAGGGTAGCGCGCTGCGCGCTAGCGTAGAACCAAAAAACCTGTTTCGCAAGCCAAAAATTTTGAAACGACAAAATTTTCTCCAAATTTCCCCAAATTTGGAGTGAAGACCCTCCATCATGTATCATGTTCAAATAATGAAGCCTCAGCCAAAACTTGACACAGATCAAGCCTTTTCCATTGTTTTTGCGCTTTGCTCAAACGCCTCTTGAGGATCTTTATTTTTGCTTTGCAAACATGCATGCGAGCCCAATAGTGAGTTTTCATGTGACGAAGCATGTCCTTGTCCCTATTTTCCTTCCCAACAACTTCTCCAAATTAGTGTTTACCTGGATGAGCATTGATTCTCGATCAATAGGTGTCAAGTCACCGGGTCTCCTTCGGGTCAATTCCCGATCTTCCCGGATTTTCCGCGGCTCATAAAGTTCATGCTCATCTTCCAGCTGTTTGTTGCGCTGCTCCAAATAGTTGATCACCCACTTAGCCATCTATAATTTCTTTTGCAGTGACTCATTCTCGGCCCTTTGCTCTCAGATGATCTCCTTTAGCTCCGAGCTAGGAGAGCTAGCATCAACATCAATGATATCTGTGTCCTGGCCTCCTGAAGGACCCTCATCAACCATGGGTCTCTTGCCCCTGTCCTGGATCTGTACCTATGCTGAAGACGGAGGCAAGACCCCTTCCACATGATGTGGAGATAATACTCGTTGTGCTAATGAAGTCAACGAGACCCCTTCCACCCCGGGTGGAGATAGTACTCGTCGTGCAGATGCGAATAGGGCCCTGTGGCCTCGCTGATATGTCACATATGCTCGAGCATCTACATGCTCTGTCTCAGGAATGTCAAGCTACTGTGAAGGCCCTCCCTCATCATGAACTATCTCTGATGGTGGCTAAAGTACTGGAAGAAGTCACGAGAAATAAAATCCTCCCATGTAATGCCCTACTGTACCAACTGATGAATCACCATGATCTTGATCAATGCATAATGATATATGCTCCTATGTTGATGTGTTGGGCTCTTCCTTTGCACTAAAGGCACCATCCTCTCTATGTTGTGAAACATAAAGTATGGGATGTTCATCAGACACACCCTTGTAAAATGCATCAACAAACGGACATGGTATGCATAAAGATGCGAGAATCTTCCCTCGCAACTGAAATACCGGATGATAAGTTTCATCAAAGGTGCAAACCGATCATTCAGGTAGTGGAAAGGAAAAACTCTGCTCAAGTGCCTCATATACCCTGGTTTAATATATGGCTCATAATATGGTTTTTCTAGCTGCTGACGCTTATTCCATTGCTCCTCGATATTCGAAATTCCCGTGGCCTCTGCAATGGTCTCTAGTGACAAAATGAAATTAACTCCAGCGAGGTTTACATGGCCATCATGTAAATGGAGAACAAACAAGCGAGCTAATTCACGATGATGCTAAAATTGTGAAATTAGCTCACAAAAATGATAGCATGACTGATGGCGAAAACAATCCATGGCAAGTGGGCAAGCCTACAATTGTACCATAGAAGTGGGCTCTTCTCTGAGATGTTTACCACCTTTTCCACCTCTGCGAGGCCTTTGTGGCACATTTCCCTCTGTTGTGGAATCGTTGTCATTCTCTTGCTCATACACTGACTCTGTATCTGACATAGTTTTGAGAACAAAATAGCTGTAATAGGAGGACTACAATATGTATGTTGTAGGTGTGATGAAATCCCAATTTCAGTGCATCCTCAAAAAACCAACTAAAGCATCATAAGAGTTATGCCATAATGGATATTTTGTTTGGTATATTTGGGCATAAAACAGTCACAAAGATATTTTGGTATGAAGTGTTGTTGTCTCAAAGCTTTCAAATGGTCAAGGAGCTATATTTTACCAAGGAAAGGGAGAAAAATCTTCATCAATTACTCACATGTCTTTTAATACCCTATACAAAGTTTTAATACCCTTTACAAAGATTTTGATAAGGGCCTAGGGTTTGATTTGTTTTCTTATACCCAACACCACTTCCACTCTTCAAACATACATTAGACAATATTCAACTTTATTGATTGAGTCAAAGAAACACCTACTTGCAGTTTCGGAGGCGATTTGACACGTTTTAGGTGCATAAACGTAATGCTGGAATGGGTGCGTAGCGCACGGGTTCAATGCGTAGCGCACTGCCCAATGTGTAGCGCCTATGTAATTTAACAAAGGATGTGCGCACCCAATGTGTAGTGCACTGCCCAGTGCGTAGTGCGCAAGTTCTATGCGTAGCGCGCAGGTTCTATGCGTAGCGCGCACCTTCAACTCTGCCTCAAGGGTTTGTAACTTGGTTTTTCGCCCTCCAATCTTGAACATGCTCTTGCTCTAATATGTGATGAAAAAAAGACTCGTTTTCACCTTATATACAGCCAAAATATCTAATTTGAATAAATTGACTTCAAAAAACCCACTTTGTAAAGTTTGGGCATGTTAGGGTCCCACCCTAACCCCCTTATTCATGTCATGGGATCACGTCATAGTCAAGAGTCAATAAAGCCCATATTAATAATTGTAAGTGGTTAATCCGCAATTAATAAGGGAACCACAGTTAGTTGCAAATGGGTCGTAGTA
>APFE031125428.1:0-39197 GCA_000404065.3 Pinus taeda | reverse complement strand
AACACATCAATCCTATGCTCCTCTGGAATATCTTTTACCCTTATGTTCAATTTTGGAACTCCTTAATGTGCTCCATTATTGAACCCTTTTGTTTGAGACTTATCAATTGACTAAAAAAAGTGTTGCTTTTTGTATCCTCATAATGTGCTATCAATTCTTCCGTAAAAATTGCCATAGTGATAAATTATTTACGAGAGCAAAGCCATTGATACAATACAAACTGATTTGGTTCCAAATATAAAGTTGCAATACGTACCTTTTGTGTGTTTTGCACATTATTGAGATCGAAAAATTGCTCCATCTGTAATATCCATGTTGCGGGATCCTTGCCATCAAACTTCCTCATATAAATTTTTGGAATATGTTGGGTCTTTGATCCCACATTAGAGTCTATGAAATCATGATTAACATTTCTTTTGTTCGCATCATGAGTTTCCTTTACAACCTTTTCGCCATTAGTAAGTATTTCTTGTAGAAAATTTGTCAAATCTGTCTTCAAATCTACCATGTCTCTCTTCAAATTTGTCTTCAAACCTATCTTCAAATCATCCATATTAGCTTCCATGCCCTTTATCTTAGATTCCACGCCATTTATCTTAGCTTTTGTTTGCTTTTTTGAGCGTGACATTTGTTGCACTTGTTCTTGTAATTTTGATATATCATGTAGCATTTCTTCCTCTTCTTCATGAGTCATGCTAGGGCTTTTAGGTTCCTTACTAGGTGCTTGCATTTTCTTTCCTCAAGACATCCATTACCGATAATAATGCTCTACTATACCCTTTGAATTCCTTCAAAATAAATTTTCAAAGCAATCTTAAGCAAAAATTTAAAAGAATCTACATAACTTTTTTCACTTTGTAGGAGCTCGATATTGCCTCTGATGTATCTTTGTACTTTCAGATCATCCAGTTCTGAAATTGCAACCTACAGTAGCCCTCTGTGTCCTCTTTACAATGCCACCAATCTAATCCAAATTGGATTCTCCAAGGAAGAGTTATACAAAATCTCCCACAGTGACCTGATTATAGACTAGTACAGTAGAGCGAACTTGTACGACGTGCCACAAGTCACTATTTCGACCTTTGGCTCTAAAAAATATATACAAGAAGCTACAGTCCATCCTCTATCTATACCTTCTTATGAAATTTCAATCAGATGCTTAGAGAGAAAGTTATGATGATTTTCCCTAGGTCACCTATTTGGAATGAAATTCTGGAGTCTGTAAGAAGAATGACTTCCTTAGATCATATCTCCGCAAATATAGCCTGAACAGCTCTGAAATTTGAAACCGAGATTCAACGCAATTTCTTCTCAAATGGGTTTTCTTTTTAGCTTCTGAAATGTCACAGAAAAAAGTGATAGTGAAAACGCCACGATGACCTGTTTGGAGCAACGAAACCCTAGAATCCAAAGCTCTGATACCAAATGCTATGAAACCAGCTCAGGAAAAGATAGAAAAGATAGATCAACGCCTTAGAATTCAGTGTCTTCAAGGGGCAACCTCCTTTACATTACATAAATGAACAATTTTTGGATGATTCAAATGACAAAACCTCCTTTCTATATATAGGAGTCTAAGGAGTCACAATATAACCCAATCGACCTAACAATAATAATATAAAGCCACAAAAATAACAATAAAGGGATTCTATGGGGCACAGTAATAAAAATATGGGGATAATAGGGGCACAAAAATATTAATAAGGGATGCAACTACAATATTAATGGGGTAATCACTATTATTATAGGGACCCAACACAATAACACATGAGGGTCATTATGAATTTTTGGTGATGTCTTTTGGCTTTACTAATGCACCTTCTAGATTTCAAGGTTTGATGAATTCCATTTTCAAACCCTTAGATATTTTTTGTTAGTGATTTTTGATGATATACTAATCTATAGTAAATCTTGGAAGGATCATGTTCAACATGTTGACAGGGTGCTCAAACTATTGAAGGAGAAACAATTATATGCAAAAGCCTTCAAATGTTTCTTTGTAGTACAATAGGTGGAATATCTAGGTCATATTGTATCTCATGAAGTTGTTAAGGTAGACCCTAGCAAAATTAAATCCATTAAGGAATGGAAAATCCACACATCCATAAATAATTTGCAAGGATTTCTCGGGTTGATAGGGTATTATCACAAGTTCTTTAAGAATTATGGCAGAACAACAACACCTCTAACAACATTACAGAATAAATATGCATTTTTTTGGACTCTAGAAGCAACGAAGGCCTTTGAACATATCAAAGAGGTAATGTGCCAAGCACCAATCTTAGCTATGCCAGATTTCATAAAAACTTTTATTGTGGAATCTGATGCCTTAGGAAATGGAATTGGTGTTATTTTAATGCAAGAAGGAAGACCCATTACTTTCAAAAGTTGTCAAATAAAAGGAAAGTATTTACACATAGCTATTTATGAGAAGGAAATGTTGGCAATACTACATTCACTTAAGAAATGGCAACCTTACCTAATGGGAAGACACTTCTAGGTAAAAGCGGACCATGATAGTCTTCAATATTTTTTAGAACAAATATTATCTTCAGAAGAGAAACAAAAATGGGTCACAAAGATTTGGGTTATGACTTTGAAATGATTTAGAAAAAAGGGAAGACAAATGTTGTTGCAAATGCACTCTCAAGAAAGGATGAGGATGTGGAAGCATTGTTTTGTGCCATTTCTATTATCCAACCAGATTGTATAAAAGAAGCAAAGGATGAATGGAAGAACGATGAAGAAGTGTGGGAACATGCTCAAAAGTTGTAGCAAGATCCTAGTACATATGATACATTTAGCTCGAAAAAAGATTCGTTATGGTACAAAGATCATTTATACCTCTGTAAGAATTCCCAACTCAAACAAAAGATTCTTCTGGAAGTGCACACCTCTCCCTTAGGAGGGCACTCAGGATTTTTAAAAAATCACCACAAGGTTAAGAAGGAATTTTTTTGGGATGACACCTTAAATCTGATATTCAAAAGTTTGTGGAAAATTTTTTAGTTTTCCATCAAAAGAAAGTTGAGACAATTAAGACCCCGGGTTTGTTACAACCTTTATCCGATCCAAGTGAACATTGGGAGGAGGGTTCAATAGATTTTATCACAGGTTTACCCATGTATGAAGGAAAGAGTGTCATCATGGTAATAGTTGAGAGACTTACCAAGTATGAAAACTTTTGTGCATTATCTCATCCATTTAAAGCTAGTACAATTGCTGCTGAATTTATGGAAGCAATTCAAAAGCTACATGGAAACCCAAAGATTATTCTAAGTGAGAGAGATCCCATTTTCACTGGAAATTTTTGGACAAAATTATTTTCTTGTTTGGGTACTTAGTTAGCTCATAGTTCATCTTATCATCCCCAATCTGATGAGAAGAATGAGACAGTGAACAAATTATTAGAAGGATATCTTCGTTGCATTGTATCGGATAAATAGACACAATGGGTTAAGTGGTTTTGTCTGGCTAAATGGTGGTATAACACTTCCTTCCATGCTGCAGCAAAAATGACCCCATTTATAACACTCTATGGATATCGTCCACCATTCGTCACATCATATTTAAGATAAAATTCTAAGATTCAAACAATGGAAGATCACATCGAGCACCAACAACAAGTTCTCCAACTCTTAAAGGATAACATCACTTTAGAGCATAATAGAATGAAACAACATGAAAATCAACATCACATCCAAAGAAATTTTGGTGTAGGTGACTAGGTATTTCTATGACTACAACCATACAAACAAATGTCCCTCAAGCAAGCTAAGAAGGATAATAAATTAGCACCAAAGTGTTATGGTTCGTACAAGGTGTTAAAAAAGATTGGTACTATGGAATACAAATTGGATATTCTTGCATCTTCACGACTACACCCAATTTTCCATGTGTCATGTTTAAAGAAGGTTATAGGTGATAAGCTCCCAGTTCAAACAATATTGCTAGAACTTGACGAGGAAGGAAAAATCATATTGGAACTTGAAGCAGTCATAGAAACAGGAAATCGACAACTATGAAATCAATCAATTTCATAGTATCTCACCAAGTGGAAGAACTTACCTGCTGAAGATTCCACAAGGGAGGATGATAATTTTATATAGAAGCATCTAGAACTACTCAAGCATTGAGGATAACATTTTTTTGAAGAAGAGGAGCATGTTATGTCCCTATACTACTAGTATAGCCCATTATTGTTATTTTTTTTTTTCTCGGCAAAGACTAAAATCTATTAACTGAAAAGTAAAATAATTTTACAAGGAGTTGAAGCCTCGAATAACAGTACCCGAGAGCACTCAACATAGCAAAACTGCCCCAGTATAGAAGGAACTTGGGGAGACTAGTTACAAAAAGCTAGAAGACAAATATAGAACCCAGAGATAGACCAATAGAACATAGGAAGAAACATGAAAGCAAGAGAGCCAATGTCCTTGGAAAACTAGACAGTAATTAAACTACCACTGCCCTGGAGGGAAACAAAATCAGCTGGGTGAAGATGCAGAACCATGACTGTAAACAGAATGGCCTGGAAGTAGTCATCTGAGCGATAGCAAAACCAAAAAGAGAGAAAAAACAGACCCAGGTGGCCTTAAACTTCCACATCCTCACTAGGAGTCTTCTCCGCTACCTAACACGCGCTGCCAATCCACAAATCCTCACTGCCATCCTTCTCTCCCACTGGGTTCGCCAAGGTATGATTAGTGGCTCCAAAAATCCCTTCCCTAGACACTGGGATATTGTCTTCAAGAGGCGGAATGACTCTGGGAACTTCATCCTGGCCAAGCTTATCACTCATACGATTCTCCTGGATTCCCCCATCCGTTAATTGCTCACTGCTTTGAGAAGGCTCAGGAGCCATGCACGACAGAGGATAGAGCTGGTTTTCTTCTTCTGAGAGTATAATAGTGATATGAGCAGTGATCAAAGGCCTGTTAAGATTGCTTTGGAATTTGAAATGAGTGGTTTGGAAGGCACTATTCAGAGTTGGCTTGCGGACAGGGCTCGGAGGAGGCACATTCACATGAGAGGAGGGGAGATTGACAAGAGACTGTTCAGGGTCCACAAAATGGCTAGCCAACGAACGATTGCCACTACCACGTCGCCCCCCGGAATGATTCCTCCCACTCTGGCAAACCATGATGAGGAGCGAAGGGGAAGGGACTGAGTAACCAAAAACAACGACAGGAGGACAAATGGACTGAGCCAGAGACTGATACAAGCATAGAGAGTATGCCTGAGATGGAGATGAGAATCGCCCAATTCTAAATTTTAGAGCTTTAGAAAGCTTACCCCTTAAAGCAGCACTGATCTTGCTGTGGGGACCCTTAGCATAGTAGTACCACCACCAGGATAACAGAGAGCTGGCACAGAGCTTGCCTCTGTTAGCGAAGACCTGCTTGCCACCAAAAATGGCATCAAACCAAGGCCCAGAGCAAGAGGACTGAACGTGAATTGTGAAGGGAATAAACAGGATCACCATGGTTATAACTACCACAGCTTTGCTTCGAACAGAGCACACCATTAATGCTAAAATCCTACCATATCCATCCTTATTAAGACTATCCTTCTTGCGCGAGGTGAGATCCTGGGAAGCCATGCTGCCCTGTAGCTGGTAGTACCTGCTCTTACGATTTGTCATTAATAACATATAATTCATTTGTGTTGCCTGCATCTGAGGGTTCTTCTTCCCTCTAATGCATTTCCTTCTGCACTAGATTGTTGAAGTTCAAGAGTTGAGGTTCAGAGGCTAAACTTGAAGTTGATCCAACATGTAGATGCAACCCGCAGTCGACCCCCATATTAGCAAGTAAGTCCGCGACCTTATTCCCTTCTCTGCGGATGTGCTTCAAAGTGACCACCCTATGGGAGGAAAGCCAGCATTCAATAGATTGTAGCCTTTTTTCCATTCTCCAACTGTTACTTACTTTACAGGAGGGGGATCCCTGTAGGATTCTTGAGACCATTTTGATGATAATTTGGGAGTCTCCCTCTATTATAAGAGGAAAGAGGCCCTTGCCTTGCACAAGAATTAGTCCTTGCCAAAGACCCTCCAATTCTACTCAGTTATTGGTATCCGACCCTCTTAAACCTAAGAATGTTAACGGAGGAGCTCCCTTATGATCTCTGAAAATCCCTCCAAAGCCAGAATTCCCTAGGTTGCCTTTTGAGGCCCCATCAAACTTTAGCTGGTACATATGCATGGGGGGAGGTAGCCATTTCTCAGGTGTGTGGCTCCTCGAAGCCTTTGTTCCTTTGATGAGCTGTTCTCGCTTCCATTGGAAATTCCAATTGTCCCATATTGATTGTTCCTGGGGGATAGTTGGGAGATCCTCTTGGTACCAGGTCTTGAGAGATATGGTTTCTTCAATGTTTGGCAGATTATTTTCCAGATATCTTCCAGCGATCTAGTGTGATCCTTGAATATTCTACTATTTCTCTCCTTCCATATGGCCCACATGATAAAGCCCAGAATGAGCTTCCAAAGGAAATTTAAGATCTTACATTGATAGGGGTTGTGGTCCCAGTTGCGCACAGTAACAGTGATGTCTCCATTAGTTCTTCCTTCCTTTTGGTAGCGGAAACTGATCTTTTCCAAGAGCTTGTGTGCCAGCGGATAGGAATGCATGAGATGCTTTATGGTTTCCTCCATTTGTTTACAGTTAGGACAAATTGAAGGTCCATGAAAGTTTCTTTTTCTCAGATTTTCCCACGTGAGAATCTTGTTATGACAGAGGAGCCAAAGAAAGGTGGAGAGTTTCAGCCATATGGAGGGGTCCCATATTTTGATCCAGAGCAGATCTAACACCATGTGTTCTTTGATAAGGATGTTGTAGGCCTCTCTCGTAGAAAAGGTGCCCCTTTCTTCATATCCCCACCAAAGAATATCCTTTTCCTCAGAATATTGAATTCTTCTTTTCATTAATTCTGTGTCTAGAATTTGTTGGGCTTGCGTTGGCCCCTATCTTAAGATTTGAATCACCTTGAGCCATTTTCTATAATCTTGGTTCGATGAATTTCTCCAGAAGTTTCCCACCGTATCATGAGGTTGCATATCCTGATCCAGATGTAGACTAAGAGGGATTTGGTCCTTTAGTTTGGGCATCTGCTGCCAAGAATCTTCCCAAAACCTTGCATTGCTACCATTCTTCACTTCCCAAAAGCTATGCTGCTGAATGAGATTCTTATGCTGCTTGGCCAAGTTCCACATAATTGAACCCGTGCTAACCTCTGATATTCTTATTAGTTCTTCCACTGGGCAATTTCTTGCATATTTAGCTGTCCATAGAGAGGCCTAGGGGGTGAGAGGTTCAGCTATCCACTTCCACCAGATTCGAGCTCCCATAACTTCATTGCTGTGAGAGGGGTCCCTCAAACCAATACTGCCCCCTTTCTTTGGTAGACAAGTTGTTTCCCATTTAACCAAAGCCCACTTGCGCCTGTGACCACTGCTGCCCCATAGGAACGATCTTAAGAGAATTTTGATTTCTTTGAGAACCCATTTGGGTGCTGCTAGGATGGAGAAGAGCTATAACGGCATAGCCTGAAGAACTGCTTTTATGAGGACAAGCCAGCTTGCCATATTAAGAGAACTGTGAGTCTAAGAGGAGAGTCGCGCCTCCAAATTTTCTAAAAGGATTTTCCATGAAGAGTGCTTTAGGGTCGAGGCAATCAGAGGAGCACCTAAATATGTGGAAGGGAGTTTAGCTGAGGAGAATCCCAGAATACGGATTATGGTTGTCTGAGTTATAGAGGGGGTATGGAAGAAAAAGATTTGAGACTTGGATTTATTGATTGAGGCTCCAGATGCTTCCAAGAAGTCCGTCAAAAGGGATTTGAGCTGACAAGCTTCCTGGACCAATGGATGTCCAAAAAGAATGTTATCATCTACAAATTTCTGGTGAGTGAAAGCAGGGGAATTATGAAAGGAAAGGCCTCTGAGACACTGGGATTGCTGAGCTGACCTAATACTTCGACCTAATCCTTTAGCCATGATAACAAATAGAAAAGGGGAAAGGGGGTCTCCCTGCCTGATTCCCCGAGTAGGATGAAAGGTAGAAGAGGGTATACCATTGATTAAAACGGAGAAGAAGGAGGAGGAGATGAGGCTCATAAACCATCTAACCTAGGGAGCAGCAAATCCAAAAGCAATTAGAACTTTTTCAATATACATCCAACTTAGGCTATCAAAATCCTTTTATAGATCTAATTTGAGGAGCATACCTGGCTTCTTAGAAATCTTTAGATAGTGAATTATTTCATGAGTCAGGATGATACCATCCATGATCTGCCTCCCTTCAACATATTCGGATTGCTCGGGCGAAATGATGAGAGGAAGCAAGAGTTTGAGCCTACAGGCGATAATTTTGGAAACAATCTTGTAGATTATGTTGCATAGTGTTATCGGTCTGTACTTGTCAGGTGTGCTTGGCAGATCCACCTTGGGAACTAGGGCTATGAATGTAGCATTCACCCCCAGAAACATCCATCTCAATGAGCGTGACTCCTCAACCACTTGCCAGACTTCCATCTTGATCAAATCCCAGAAATTATGGAAAAAATTGGAGGTAAATCCATCCGGGCCTGGGGCCTTACCTTCTTTCAATTGTCACACTGCAAGTTCCACCTCTTGAAGGTCAACAGGCTTGAGAAGCAATTGGTTATGCTCTTCTGAGATAAGTTTGGGAATGTTTCAAGTAACTTTCTCTATAGCCTATGATATATCACCATTTGGCTCTCGGTGCATTTGCTTGAAATAATTTAACAATGCGCTTTCAATTTCTTCATGCATTTCCACTTTGATTCCATATTCATTTTGAATATGAGTTATATTATTATGCATTCTGCGCTAGATTGTGGTGCTATGAAAGAATTTTGTGTTTTTGTCTCCATCTTTAACCCATCTGACTCTTGATTTTTGCCTCCACAACGTTTCTTCCTGCTTATCCCTTTCTGCAAGTTGTGTTTCAAGAGTTTTTTCCTATCTTGACAGGTCCTCTGAACGGCCATCAATAATAATCCTTTGCTATAGCTGCTTCATTTCTAGCTTGAGGGCACCTTTACCCTGAAAGATATTACCGAAAGATGTATGATTCCAGTGCTTGATCTTGCCTTTTAGGTGCTTTAGCTTTTGCTGGATTTGGAACATTTTTGAACCTAGAGGAGGGGAGAAACTATTCCATTCTGTACTGATTAGTTTATGGAAGTCCGGATGGGACATCCAAAAAGCCTCAAAGCAAAATGGCCTGTGAAGTTGGTTTCCCGGACGAGATCATTGAAGGGAAATGGGCCAGTGACCAGATCCTGAGAGTGGCTGGATGGATGCTAGGAAGTCTCCACTGAGATGAATAGCATTGTCCGAGAGCAAAAACCTATCCAGCCGAGAAGCAATCTGATGGTTCCCTGCTCTTCTGTTATTCCAGGTAAATACGCCATTATTGAAAGGAAGGTCGATGAGCCAATTAGTCTGAATGAAGTCCTTTAGGGTTGACCCTTCCTGACTTCCTCTGCATCTTCCTCCTCTTTTTTCTTCCAGTCTTGTAATCATATTGAAATCTCCTCCAGCAATCCATAAAGGGTGCGATCTATTATGGCTAATTTTAGAGAGAGAGTTAAGGATTCCAGCTTTAAGGGATGCCTCCTGTGGAAAATATACATTAGTTAAGAGCCCGTGTATATTTGTCCCTATGATGTGAAAGGTTTCTTGAAGGAAATTCCTGTATGCATGGATATTTTTGAGCCTGATAGCTCTTGAATCCCAGATAATTGCTAGGCCTCCAGAAGCTCCATCAACATCTACAGCTACATTGAGACTCCCTGGCCAAATTTTTGCAACAAATCTATCTAATGCACTTGAGTTGCATTCAGTATCTTGCAAGAACAGGACTTGAGGATTTTCTTGCTTTATCATGTTTTTAAGAATTTGTGTTTTCCTTGGGCTATTAAGCCCTCTTATATTCCAAGAGATTAAATTCATTGGAAAGGAGTATTTTCAGAGTTGTAGTACTTGGTTAACTTCGAATACTTGCCAGAATTCACTAATATTTGTCCTATTCTGATTGTTCTTTGTAAATCAGTTTTCCTTCCTCGCTTTTTGATGGCTTTGGCTATGAATCTTCCATCCCAGGGGCCTCCAGTCTATATACCTAAATATTTTTGCCGCTGCGACTGAGATAGGACCTCTTCCAGATTCTCAAGTTGCCCCACTGGAATGTTGTCAAAATTATTTGTTGTGCAAGCCTTTTCTAGACCTGGGATGTCCAGTTCCACAATATCTATTGCTTATGCTTCTTCCTCCATGAACTGTGGATAGTTTGATTCCTCATTTGGTTCCTCTTCTAAACTAGCATTTGATTGTGGGATCTCCATCTGCATAACTTGAGTGTTCCACATTATTTCCTTTTTCTTATCAAAGGTAGAAGCTCCCTTATCTCGAGGATCTGCATGAGGCACTGTGGGATCTTCCTGCTTCGGATGGTTGTCTTTCATTAACTCTAGCTCTAGTGGGGTAGGAGAATATGTGCTCGGATCCATTTGGTGAGCTAAAACTCCAAAACGGTTGCTTGTTGAAGGCCCAGAGGGACTGGTTTGCGGCACTTTGGGCTTTGAGGCTTGTTTCTTGTAAGATTTCCAGCGATTTGCTACTTTGGTAAAGCTGGCTGCTTCAAATGCATCCGGTCCAAAGGAAGGAGAGGGTTTTTGCGTTAACAGACAGTCTCTGAATAAATGTCCCAAGGCATGACATCTTCGACATCTAAAAGGCACATGTTTATAGTCAATTGACTGAACCCATTCAATATCATCATGAGAAACACTTACCGCATCTGGGAGGGCTTGATTGAGGTTCATGTAGATGCAAATATGAGCAAAGGAGTTGTATCTGTAGGTTTTTGTTTCTTCTGCAACCTTTACAAATTCACCCAGAGCATTTCTAAGTGCCTGTAGGGAGTCTTCCTCCAAATATTCCATCGGTAGTGAGTATAAGTGTATCCAGACGGAGCCTAGCTGAGATCCTCCTTGTCCGGGTTGAACCGTTCTACCCATCCTTTGAGAAACAGACTGGCGGCATTAAAGAAGTAAGGCCCCCCATCCAAGACCTTGTTTCTATCCTCCAGGCAGTTGAAAATGGCAGTGAAGAAGCCTTTTGGTTGTAACTGCAGGGCTATATGTCCCTTTGGATGCCATTTCGCATTTATCCAGCTCCTTAGCGCTTTTCCAATCGGCCACAAACTGATGAACTTCCCTATCAAAGCATAATCTTTCATGTACTATATCTTTGCATTGATTTGGTGGCCTGGAAGTCCTACCTTTGGACGCACAGAGGCAACAGGTTTGCATGTAGCTGAGCGGACCTCTAGTGGCATTTTTGTCTTGTTCAGATCCACATTATCCTCGTCCTGGTTCGTTGTTTCATTTCCTTCTTTATTCATCTGCCGCTCATTGTCGTTTTGTGGGGGAGGCTCATTGCCCTCCCCCCGAGGGGGCTACATGGAATAGTGTACCATTTGGCCGGTGATTCAAAGTTCCTGAATCCATTAGAAGTTGCACGTATTCTGCTGTCTAGCACAGCCTGCCGTTGCTGCAGATGTTCAAACCCGAGTACACAGAGCGTAGAGCATTCCCAAAAGGTAGACTAAATTTCTATTCCATAACTCTTATACCCCATTATTGTTATTAGTGCAACCCGCTTATTGTATTTTTGTTCCCATGTAATCCCCATATTGTTATTATTGTGGCACATAGAAGCCCACTATCGTTATTGTGGTGCCCTTAGAATATTATTGTTATTTTGGATTTGATTATATAGTGACCCCTTAGACTCCTATATATAGAAAGGATGTATTTTCATATGTATTATCATAGAATTTTTCATTTGTGGAATTCAAGGGGCATTTCCCCCTTGAAGAGGATCATTTTGAAGTCATTGATCTATCTTTTCTTCCATTTTGTGAGCTGGTTGCATAAAATTATTTTTCTCAATATGAAAATCAATTATGGTCAACCATATTCCAACATCGCATTAAGACAAATATTTATGTTAGGGTTTATAATATTTATCTCAGAGTCTATATTCCTTGGGTTTATAATATTTATCCCTTGGGCTTAATATTATTCCCTTGTGTTTATAATCCCTTGGGTTTATAATATAAATACCTTGGGTTTAATATTATTTCCTTGCATTTATATTATCAATCTATTGGGATTTTAATCCCTTGGATTTTTAGTATTAATCGGTTGGGTTTATTATTCCCTTGCATTTATATACCTTACATTTATAATGTTAATTTGGTGGGTTCATAAACCTTTGGGTTCAGTCATGGTCAACCATATTCCAATGTTGCACTTTGACAAATATTTATCTTACGATTTATATTCCTTGGGTTTATAATATTTATCCCTTGGGTTTAATATTATTCCCTAAGGTTTATAATCCCTAGGGTTGATTACTCCCTTGGGTTTATAATATAAATCCATTGGGTTTAATAATATTCCCTTGGGTTTATAATATCAACCCCTTTAGGGTTTCTATACCTTACATTTATAATAATAATCCGTTGGGTTTAATATTATTCATTTGGGTTTATAATACCTTTCAGTTTTAGAATTAATCCCTTGGATTTATTATTTTCTTTGGTTTATAATACAATCCCTTGGGTTTATTGGGTTCATATTCCTAATATAATATTATTCATATGGTTCATAATATTAATCCTATGGTTTAATATAAATCCCTTGGGTTCACAATCATGATCATCCATGGTCAATGATGGTTCAATTTCACAATGTGCCAAAGATTGTCTCAATATCAAAATCAACCATGGTCCAACATCAGATTGTGACAAACATCATTTTAGTATGAAAATCAATGACAGTAAATCATGGTCAGACATATTTACTTTAGTGTTTATAATATTTATCTCAGGGTTTTTATACCTTGGGTTTATAATATGTATCCCTTGTGTTTAATATTATTCCCTTGCAATGAGCCACCGTATATATTGGAGGCAGAGAGAGTAGGGTCTAATATTTACAACTATATCATGAGTGAAATCAATAGATGGTTTGCAGATTTCGTCATCTTTTTCTTTTCAATGTTTTGAAAAAATGTAAGTCAATGCGAGCAGGGATTGGTTGTAAAGTGTGAATGGTCATGATCATTATCCTGTTGATTTGAATTGGTGTAGATTTTGTCATCAATCTTGGTGTGTTTTAGAAGAGGCTAGCATTTAATAATTGTGTTCGGGTGGAGTGTTAAAAGTGGCATTTCCTATTAACCACATTTAAATTGTTGTTTGATTTTTATTTCATAATTAATTCATTACTATTTATTAAATGATTATTAATATAATTTATTAAATGATTATTATTATTATTATTATTATTATTATTATTATTATTATTATTATTATTATTATTATTATAGTATCAAATATTATTAATATGGCTCTTATATTTATATTGAGATTATTGATAATAACATTAATAACATTAGTTTTTAATATTATTGATAATTGATATATGTGCTTGACATGGGCCTATCGGTGTTTATCAACCACATTTATTGATGTGGTTATGCTAGTTAATAATATATAAAAATGGTATGCTAAAATAAATTTGAAATCATTAACACGTTTCTATTAAAAATCTTTAGTCCTAAAACATTGTATATGACACTTAGTTTAAATATAACTAAAATAAACAAAAAAAAGTTTTGAATTTAAATTAGTTATTAAAATTTATAATCCACTTAACGTAGATTTCATTATTTGGTAAATAAAAATATTACAGTAATAATTTCACATTGTGGCGGTTTTCATGAACATTATCAATAATTATTGGTTATTTCCAAAAATATATTACATTTTCTATATTTTATTATAATTTTTTCAAGGACATTAAGGAGGTGGAATGAAAGATATCTCTGTACTTCAAAAAAGTTAGAGAGTTAAAAAGTTTCAATTTTCAAAGGAGTACAAAGGCTCCTCATGCATCTCGGGTTTATGGATAATCACAAGATCCTTCATAGGTTACTAAGCATGATAATCCCTAATTTAATGACCTCGTATCAATTAAAAACATATATAATATAATATTATAGTTTTTTTATAAGTAATATCAATATAGGGGATATGATACTTCTTCTATATGAGAGTTATGTCACTCAAGTTTAATTTATGAATGAAAACTACAAAAGGAATAATGAGTGTGGGGGAGGAGTAGTTTCTTTTTTGTATATGAGACATTAACTTTTTTGTTGCAGTGTTCGAAGATGTAAATTGTGCATGGTAGGATTGTTATGCATGTTTTGTATTTTGTGTTGTATAATAGAAAAAATTGTAGAGGTTAACTTCACAATTTGTTTAAGTTTCTGTTTATTTTTTCTTCAAGAATGATTTTCCAATATAAAATGAATATTGGATGAAATTTCTACCTGAAAATTTTTATAAAAGAATAAAAATATAGATAGACTTTGAAGGATTTTAGAAAAAAATATTGAAACATTTATTTTTGTTACTTTAACCGTTTAAAAGTTTTTTTGAGATTTTGATATTGAAAATATAGTTGTGGAATATTTTCTTTGTTGAGCAATTTTTTTTGATCATTTAGTGCCCTTCTCGAAATATGTAAATAAACTATTGTAGCAGCTACAACCACTCTCCAAAATTTTGGCCTCCACCAATTTCAGAGCCTCCCTTGAGAGTTTCACTTGATGACTGCACACACTCGAGTTCAGTCCGTGAGCTCGTGTGAGTCTTTGCATCTGCCTTGCTTATTCATTTCATTCCAGTTTATACATGCTAATGTCTAATTCATGATTGCGACTAGGTTCTGGTTATGCTCAAAGTCTTCGCTTCATATGTGCTTGTTGTGTTCACTATGAAAGAATCTGTCACACTCACACATGGAGTCACATTCACTATAGCACAAGCGTCATCTCGATCAATGAACGGTTAATCACAAGTGTTGCGTTTGTCACTTGCATCGTCGATCAGTCATGTTGAACATGTGTGTCTAGATGGTTTGGGTCATTTCTTCATCGAGTCGTGTGAGTGTATTTTTTCATGATCACCTATGCATCTTTCGATAATTCATACACTTAGTCATTTTTGCTAAAGTTCTAATGATGATACTCTCCTGTGACATCCGTACCATGACCATGCCATCGACTTGGTCGATTGTCAACCAGAACAATGCAAGAGCACCAAGATATTATTTTCAAGCTGCGTTGCCCATAATAAATTCAATCAACTCTCATGCTAGCCACCCGGACAGTCGGACCTGTCAGTCACCCATGGATTGACTCCCCTCAAAAATTTCGTAGAGGCCACTGACCTTACTCACTCATTTGACTCAAGAAATTGCATAGACAGGCCAGACAGACACCAAGTTCCTCTCCCTATCTCCCTTATAAAATTGCACAGTTTTCCCTGTTAGTCATCCCGACATTCGACCAACTGTTCATCTCATAAATTGTGAAGTTTTCATGAGCGGGCCTTTTGGTGCCCAACAAGCAGCTCAACTCAAAAATTGCGCATAGATGATCAGCAAGCCGACCTCCCAACCTAAGTGTAGTTTCTCCTGTTAGTAGCTCCTAGTAGCAGACTGCTAGTTCCCTCCAGGAATTGCACAGTTTATGCTGCCAGTGACTACGTAGCTAACTGCGAGTTCCCACTAGAAATTACATGGTTTTGGCTGCGAGTGACCCCAGCAAAAACTTGCTAGTTTCCTATGGGAATTATACAGTTTTGGCTGCCAGTGACCTAGTCGTCAACTGCAAGTTACCTCTAGGAATTGCACAGTTTTGGTTGCCAGTCTCCCGGGCAGGTCCTCCCATAAACTATGCAATCCCTGCCTACTGACCCTCCTTACAACCTAACCTATTCCTCCAAAAAATTGCACAAATTTAGCCTTCCATCCCCTACTTCCCGCTCATTCCGGAAACTGTGTAGATCTTTCCTACCTTGCCCTCCTATAGCCCAGCCAGCCATGCCTCGTAGACAGTCACTATAGACTCAAATTTCCCGTCAATATCACTCAATGACTGTTGTGAAGCTCTCATCAGTAGTTCCCAAAGCCATCATCTCACTTCACAACCTTGCTACCTCTCCTGGTCACTTGCATTTGAAATGATCATGTGTCGTGGTAGAGTAGGAGGTTTCATATTTGATATCGTCTTGTCATGAGTGACTGCAGGTATAGGTACACCAACAAACATGGCAAGACGACGAATGGGATGAATGAAGGGAGCACATGCAGAAGGATAGGTTCACCAATAGACGAATGAAGGATGCATGCGAAGAGATGTGCTCACTAATGAACGTACGGACAAAAATGCACCTTTGTGAACATATGAGCCGGTCAAGCCTTCCAACATGCAAACAAGGAACAACATGCCAAAGTTTCAGCAAGCGAACCAAAGACCATTGAAGACTCCACGCACTTTGTCATGCGGAGTTGAAGTTGTGATACACCATGAAGGCATCCATCACCCAGCAACACTAAAGCTTAACATGCACTCCACTAATAGCATGAATGTACTAGCATTGTCATGCCGAGTCATGTTGCCCACATCTCTACTATGGGCTATGTTGTCAATCAATGTAATGTAACGTGGAAGTCCAACTTGTTGAACAAAGAGTCATGTAAGTTGAAAAGTCATGGAAGTCAAACAACCATGATGATAGTCTAACAACCACAGGGATCAATTTCACCCTTGGCTATAAATACACCCTCATTTGCACATGGAAAGGAATTTCACCTTAGCTCCTCCCACATAGCCAAGAGAGTTTGTAATATTTTCTTTGAGGAGTAAGGAGTGGCTTCAACACCCCGCACTCGGGGTTAGTGATGTATGGTGTATGACGTGTCTTGGAAATTTCGCTTAATTCAGAAGGCTGCTAACAGGCCAACAAATTTCACACGTGTATTGTATTTTTTATAAGACTAATATTTAACACTTGTAATACATGTTTCCTTAACCTATGTTCCACATATGAACTATTTCACTTGTTTTAATGCATAATATATTAATGGAAATGTGTTGTATATGATGTTAACGTCATCTCGCCTGTGTAGACTACTCTCTGGCACATCAGATAGACCTTTCACATTAAGCTTTCTGTAACAATCGTTGCACTCATTCGGACTAATCCATTGAGTGATCTACGTGTTATCTTACCTTGTATGTTGTGACTACCGCATCCGTGTGGACTACTCCTCTAGAAGTTGTGCATGTCCTATTGTGTTATGTGTTCCTAGCCGAGTTGGGACTACATCCCAACTAGCTTGGGACTCACTTTCATCCTCTCCCTTTACAGTGAAAGAACCATTGACACGAGTACGCTAGCACTCACCAAGAACACGAACCTCACTTCTCGAAGGAAAATCAGACCACTCTCCTATGCTAACAAGCAAGAGTTGAGACAAATACTTAAGAAAATGGAAACCAAACAATCATACCGAATAGGACTCCCACACCAAATGGTGTGAGGTCTATTTGGGACTTCATACTGGGGTGATCCCCTGAATGTTGGTGGGTCCAACATCGTCAACATTTTTGGTGCTAGAAGGAGGGTGGCCAATTGTACATGGCTAAAATTCCCCTCACAGTCATTTATCAACTATCTAGTCAAGGTAGTAACTCACACTCCCTCTCACCTACACGTAACTCTGTAGTTGGTTACTCTGCACCTCCCAGAATTAAACATGAGATTTCATATCAACACCTTCACTCTGTCTGTCCCATCACTCACCAGTTCACGAAAGCAGTCAGAATGATCCCATCTGTACAACATCGTCCATGCACATCTAGGAAGCCCAAAGCCACTCCCATAAGAGTTGTTGTATCATTGGTGGAAGAAGTAGTCCTTGCCAAGATTAAAGGTCTAAAATAGCTATTGAAGATGGATGGAACCTCCAATCTTCTCACAAGACAAACAAGGCACTCTTGTGATCTTTGGATCGAACTCCAATATAGGAGGCAGAGGGGAAGGTAGTGGAGGAGGTGGAGGCGGAGACAAACCGAAATACTCAGATCTAAAAACATCAGACTCCAAAGGAGAGGAAGTGGACAAAGAAGAAGAAGAGATGGCTGACCTAAATCTTGAACGGATGAATCAGGGACCATTGGCTCTCTCGGATGTTCTAGACAAGATGCCGAAGTGAGCGGAGAGAATGAACATCAAGTTCAACCCTGATAGCACAGTGAAGGAGAAATACCACTTAGACAACTTCTACCTAAAATCGCAGACCCTTGAGGTATGTTATGATGACATAGCATGTAGATTGTTCCCATATACCTTGGATGGTTGCATAGCTGCTTGATATCACAGCCTTCCAGCCAACTCCATACAGAACTCGGGTGCTTTCAAATGTATGTTCCTTGAAAATTTCACTGATGACAAGACCCCAACCATGCTACTGAAAGAATTGGGAGGCCTCAAGATGGAGGGAAAAGAGAGTGAAAGACTTCAATTAGAGGTTTATGAGTATTTTTAACATGTTTGCAGTAGACACTAAACCTCATGACTTCATCATTGTTGACTATTACACATTTGCACTGCCAACCACCATTGCGCAATTCGTCAAGCAAGCTACGAAGTCAACACTTTTGGAAAGTTGCAAAGAGGCTATTGTTGTTGAAAAGGAATCATGCACAATCGGTGTCATCAAGGATTATGAATCAACAAAAGACTCCAAGGATGCAAGCAGGAAGCCACAAGTAATGACAAGCAAGGGTAGAGACAAGGAATCAACTGATATTGAGATCCTCACTCGCCTTGTCAAGAGCTTGATTACCAAAATGTCCAAACTCAAGCAACGAAAAACAGACACATTTACTAGCATCCATCCACCTAGACAGAGACATGCGTAGAGTTCATTAACTGACTCATCAAGAAACAACCAATTTACTTTAAAAATTGCACAGAAGCTTGTGTTCCAACTCGATTAGTGCACTGATCCTAAGTTATGTTCCTTCCACGAACAGTGTCACCACAAGAAATCTTGCTCGGATTGTAAGCAAGTCGTTAGCTCTATCTACAGTCATACACTTGATTCAAAAGGCGATATGTAGGAGCATTCGGAAGACACTGATGATGATGAAGAGGTTGCACCTTATGAAACACCAAGTTCTGGGCATGTGGTGAACTCATATCAGTGCTCGCAATTAATCTTGAAGACGAACACCGAGAATCAGCCCCAAAAGAAAAATGATCGTTACAATCTTAGGAGTAAAGGGGCTCCCCCTACACTTGGGGAAATGCAAGAGAAGGTGAGACAACTAATAAAGAAGGTTGATCCACCGACTGTCTCGAAGCAACAAACACAAAGCAAGTCAAGGAAAACAGTGATGGATAATAGTACATCCATGAACAGAAAGTTGAAAAAAACTCCATCGGACAACACGAACATTCGTTCCACCCTGGACACCTCAGTGAGTCTACCACCTCTTGACTAAAACATATTTTATGACATGAAGAAAACTTAAGCAAACATTAGTTTGTTCGAGTTAGCCAAAGTCCATAGTGAGCGACATATCCTGCTGCGTGCATTAGGGCAAACAAAAATAGAAAATGTAACGTCTCCCACCAATGGAGTAGGCACACCTCTCGGGTCACTCTCCATTGTGCTCAATACACTCCAGATGGAAGAAGAAAACTCAAGTTTCCCCCCATTCTTGCTTTCATTTGAAGTTTTAAACTACAATGTCCATAACTACTTGGTTGATTCTCGTGCAGCACCAACGTCATGCCGCTCTCCATTACTAAGATGATCAATGCACGATGGAGCGAAACATTCGCGAGAATCATCCAACTTGATCGAACATTAGTACCAACCATTGGTGAATTGCGATACATGATCATCCGACTATCTCATGAAAGTAAAGTTCACCAATGCATCAAAATAGTTGTTGTGGACATACCAGAAGCATATGGCTTGCTACTCAGTAGAGACTGGTCCAGCAAGCTAGATGGATATTTTGCTACAGACCAGTCTCACATGTGGCTTCTGTACAAGGGCAAATGCAACTAAATCTATGTGTTATCCGAGAGGTATATAAAACAAAAATTCACTCCCCTTAATAGCGAGAATGAACCATTAGCCTTCACGGAACTCATGTTTGGAAACTGCCAACTGGAAGCAACATTGGAGTGTTATCCTACACGGCCAACTCCAACCTCATCAGACACGCAGTTGGGACTCCTTCCTTGCCCAACTAATGGTAATGAAACTTGTACAATTTATTTTTCTGATAGTAGCAGTAGTAGTAGCAACAGTAGTAGCGGTAATACAAGCATGCCAAATGGTCCATATACAGATGAGCTGTGGGCCATGATTTTGAAATGATCACCAATGGAAAAATGATTCTGAACCATCATGATCCTTCTCATCCATAATAATATTTTCACTCTTTACATATTATAACTCCAAGCAATGGATGTTGAATCACTCTGGATGCTTGCAGTAATCTGCAACATGTTATGCACTGAATGTCTCTAAGACCCTTATATGTACCTAATCCTAAGATATCTTGTCCATGAAATTTTTCATTGATGATCATTTCAAAATCAAAAACTTCGTGATTTAAATCAACTGTCTTGGTTTCATTACATAATTGGCCATAGCAAGGATCCTAAACCCCATTTCTAGTATGTGACTAATCATCACTATTAATATTCATAGTGTGACTCTTCTTATTACCAAACTTGGAATCTTTCTAGTATCCGACTAATCATCACCATTAATATTCATAGTCTAAGTCCTCTTATTACCAAACTCAGATAAACAAATTACCAAGGAAGATATTTTAGCAAATTTAAGATGGGAATATATCTTAAACAAATTCCATAGTAGATATGTGGCTCACAAATTTACTGCAATCATATGGTTTTATAGAATTTTTGTCAATTTCTCATTCTGATTACCATTAATGCAACAAAATCTAAATTCTATGCCATTCACAATCTCTGACAAGGGTTCAATGCTACTTATTCCATTCACAGATGTTTTGCTCACATTAAAATTCTGAATATCATCATTAGTTGTATCCTTTCTACTACATTCATTCCTTCTCCATTTCAGACGTATTTGCATTTTATGAGCCCTTTGAACATCTTCTACTTTAATTTTTCTAAATCTACTCCTTTTTTATTTGGTTTGACCACACTCCTCATTTTCTATTGTCGCTGCATAAATTGAATTTCTTGAGAAATTATCAAGGTCATTGATTTCCTCCACATCATTAACACTAGGAAGCTTCAGACACATATTTGTTGCTTGTTTAGGGATGGAAGCTAACTACACATTTTCCAACTGTTTAGAACCAAATTCATTTCTCTTATTGACATCATTTTATATTTCAAATAAATTATCCACTAAGTCCCAATCCTTATCCTCTATGCTTTCTCTTCTATCTTTATTACCATCTTCAATAGCCAACTTTTTAATAAGAAAGCTACTAGCTCATTCCTTCAACAATTCTATGGATTCCACATAATAAGTTAATATTCTTATTATAAGTGGTCACTTTCGGGACACCAAAAATTCCATTGAAGTTGAAATGGAGACACTGATATTAATAGCCACCCCTTGGACTGATTAGTTTATATTAATTTTGTTTTACAATTCATATGTTTGTGTTAATGTTATCGAAGAGATCAAAAATCTTTTTAATTAATGTGCATATCCTTCTAATTTTTTCTCTTGGGTTCAATTCATGATATCCTCGATCTCAACACTTTATGAGAATGCATGGGTTGGTCTAATCAGTTAATAGGTCATATTTTATTTAATACTCTTGTATGTTTTCTAGTTCTAGGATCCTCAAATAATCTGGTTATGCTTTGATTATATGATACAAGGTTTTTCTAATACATAATCAGGGTAGTATACAAACACTTTTACCTAATTGTTACTATGTTGGTGTTTTCGATTCAAATCCCAATATCCTATTTTTTGTAGAGGTTCTTCTTTTTCCTCAAATTGAATATTGTAGAGGCAGGGATTTCTCTTTTCTATCAAAATAAATTTCATAGAGAGGGGTTTTTCTATTATCACATTCCCTTATGTGCTATTATCTCTATTTCTTCAAATTAATAGTTTAGGAGAAAGGGGATTTTATTCTGTTGCAAGTTATAATTACAATTTTAGTAGATTCTTGGATGTACATATACTATCCATAGGATGTTAAGGACCTCAACCATTCGTAAAATTCTTTGGGTAATTTCTTTCGCTTCTGAATTCTTGAAATGAACAAGTAATCTTTATTAAGATGATGATATTTGTGTTTTTTTTTTGTCAAAATTGACTATATGAAGTGATTTATGAAGTTTTCTAGAATAATTTGATAAATTTATCATCCCCACCCTATACTTCATATTAATTAGAAAATATGGATCATATGAACAATATACCCTTCCGTATGAAATTTTATGCAGTTTCTATAATATGGTTAGCTTGTTTTTCATCAATTGTTTTCAGAGTTTGTCATATTCGATCACTCAAGCTTGATGTCAAACTCCTACATAGTACTACTGCCAAAGAGAAGCACTTGCTATCACTACATCATTTGGATGAGACTCTTCAAGATGTTTCACTAGCTCTTGAAGCGCATAAACGTTGAGTCAAAGCTCAATATGACAAACATGTCAAGCCTCGTTCTTACCAAGAGGGTGATTTTGTTTTAGTTTACGATCAAAAGTATGACCTCTTAAGGGAAGGAACACTTCAACCTATGTGGATCGGTCCCTATTTTTTCACTAAGTTCCTTTCCAAAGGTTCATATGAACTTTAGGACTATGATGGAATCTCACTCGTTGAGCCCTGCAATGAGCTCTATCTCAAAAAGTATATTTCCTAGCACTACACTAAGTATACACTTCCTAATTTTATTTATATAAGTTTTGTTTCATTTTGGTGTGTCTAGTTTATTTTGGATTTAGTTGGTTATGTGTCTCATGCATGTATCTTATTTTGCACAGATGTCAAATTCACTCTTTCCATATGTTGGATATCTGGATGGTGCTAGTCATCACATGCAACACATTGCATTAGCTACTTCGGTTGTTTATACACCTAAGTCTGAGCTACTTAGCTCTCGAAGGGGTCTTCCTTAGTAATTATAATAAAAATAATTTTGATTATATGTCCATCATCGAAATCCTTACAGAGCCTATATCTCTCAGCATCTCAAATTTTTTTGGTCAGGTTAGACTCCTAGCTGGTTGTTATGCATTTGAACAAACATTATGGCATTCATAATCCAATTGTATTGCAACATTTTTTAAGAGTAAGCATTTTAGCAGGTCATTTTGAGTTTGTTACTTATGAACACCTTCCAAGAGAATCAAATGCGTTAGCTAATTCCTTAGGAAATTATGTATTGGATTGGCATCTTTCACATTCTTTTTAGTTTCATGCATGAATGTACATTTTCATTGTAAAATTTTACCTAAAACATCAATACACGAAAATTGCCAAAATATATATATATATATATATATATATATATATTATATATATATATATATATAGATATATATGGTTTCCAGTCTTTTACATCCATAAAATTCACAAAGCTTGGGTGTTTTATACAAAATGGCTTCACTGAGCCTCAAACTAACACCTTATGACTATCCCCTATTGTCTACTCATGTTGGGCATGTTACTCGTGGTAACAAATCACAACTCTAGACAACCTCCTAAGAGGCACTAAAAATCTCTCTGGTTCACCCACTATGTGTTGCTCTAAGTGAATATGTATCTCTCTCATGGGAAGAGGAGACACACCCATGAGAAGACCTTCAAGGTTCCTAGAAATATCATGAAGACTCTGTGTGTAATCTCCCTCTTCAAGGTTTTTCGTGGTCCCTGCTACTAATCCATCCCCAATTAGTCGATCATCACACCTTGCATGCCAAGGTATACCTGCAGGATGAGCATGCACCAAATTTGTGTCATGACAATTTTTTTGTCAAATTATTTTCACCCTTAACACAAAAATTGCATAAAATTAAAACATCAAAAGATACTTTTATTGTTGATTTGTCTTCTCACGTAGTGTCCCCCATTGTGTGCTGGGTGGAAAAACTACCTCTCTATCCCATGAATAGTTCATCCCATCATACGGGAAGCTCTAAATCATGGGAATCTAGACTTGTAGCCACTCGAATAATTCATCATCAAAATAGTTCTTAATAGGTCTTCCTCTTGTCCGAGGTACTAAGGTTTCCAACATATCTTTCCTAAGATCCCTTGGACCTACTATCACCATAATCAACCTTGGCCTCAGAACTAACATTCTCTCTAGCATAAAGGAGGCATTTAGTGTGACATACCTAAATTATCTTTGGGTTCGAGTCTTGAAAGTTTTCAACTCTCCTTCCACTTGACGGAGGACACTTTCACTCTAACCAAACCCCTGGGGTTGCAAGCAATATAACGCTAGTAAATTTTGGGCTAAAGTTTGGGCTTTGGTAGCCACATGCTGGCTCCTAACCCCTACGATTCGAACGATCAACTATAGTATATACCTCAATGGTCTTCCAATCACCCATTCCATTGGAATGTTGTTGTTGAGTTGAAAATTTCTTGGTGTGCAATAGGTGCGGATCAAATCTAGGGTGGTTCTAGAATATGTTCAACCTTTTGTCAAATTTGTTGGTGCACCTCTACACGACAAGCAAATGAGGAAATAAATTTCATCTCACTCAATTAAGAGCTGAAGGTCCTTAATGTTTAACATCCTCTTATGTTAATCCCACTGTTGCATTATCGAACTCAAGAGATCATCTTGACCCTTCATTAGATCAAGTATAACATATTTTAACAAACCACATCATCTTATAATGGCCAAGTGTGCTAGATCATTTAACTTTTGAAATTCCTCTTGATCATGGGCTCTTTCTCTCTAAAGGCTCATTTTGGTCAGTCGATTGTTACATCACAGAAACCCTTAGCTAGCTTTTCCCAATTGTGTAGCCCTGTAAATGGACAAATTTGACTTCTCCTTGCACCTGGCCACTTAACGCACCCACATTTTACCCCATATGGCATGCTAACGTGTACCATAAGCCTAGGCGACTACGTTATCCAACCAAGACATCTAGTGCAAGCCTAGAAACTTAAAATATCCACTAAAAATTAAAATTTAGGGAATTAATTTCTAGCTTAGGACCAGTGTTGTTACTTGGAACTAATGGGAAGTCGAATGGTTACATGATGTACTCATAATCCCTCATAGAAAATCTACTCATTTTTCTCCTCCAGAGTGCTCTCACCAACTCAGCCTAGTTAAAATGAGGACCTAATTTCCTCCTTATAACACTACGGAGGTATGACTCAACCCAACTTTTATCTTTTATGAGAAATGTTTCCTCATTTTTGTTTCTAATACTCTTGGTAACTATCTTTGAAAATTCTTTTATATAATCTAATGTTGTTTTAAGTGATTTTTTTCAAAATCGACTAGCAATGTCTCAGAATGAGCATATTCATTTTAGGGACTTTTTCTTTCTCATTAAATGAAAAAACCCCTAGTTACCTATTTTGGGCTTGTAAAATGTCTATGAAATAGATTTGAGTGAAAAATTTTCTCTCTTTTTCTCGCTCTTTAAAATGAAAATAATACTACGATTTTTCTTCATTTGCCTTGTTTTAAATTTTATGAAGAATATCGAGTTCACTCCATTCCCCTCGTACTCCTAACAAAATGAGGTGGATGTCTATTAAGCATAGGTTTATCACTTTATCCGAACTCAATCGACTACTTATGGAAAAGGAACTTTATTGGGTATACTATTAACCCTTTTTCACACCCAGTCATCAACCATGACAAAGGAACCTCTTGGATTCATATTTATGATCTTTTTAGACTCTCTAAATATGAAAAGACTTTTGATTTTACCTTTTATAGACTCATTAAAACTAAACAGATTGGGAAAAAATGGTTAGAACAATGGTTACACTATCTATATTTTTAAGGAATTTTTTCAGTAGTGTCTTTTCAATCCCTTAAACATGGCACCTTCTCAACATATTCATATTTTGTGTGAGCTTCCATGCGAACTCTACCATTTTATGATTCTTTCCCTGATACCCAAATGTCGCCACATCTTTGTGTCTACATCCTCCTGGTGTTCTTGAGTCTAAGATGCTTGGTCTTCCTAGTATCATGCTTTCTATTGTTTAAGGGATCATCCTACTCTCTTCTTCTTGTATCAACCATTCACTCATATGCCATATTTATCTTGAGTAATTTGTACCCATTATTCTAAACTATCTCCAAAATAATTATTCTTGTCTCATTCACGTCAATTGATGTAGGACTCCTCATTTCATACCTTTGACATGTCTCTTCCTTTTGACATCAACATCTTATCTTGGAAGTAGATAGAGAAACACCTTAGTACCCTAGAACTTGCAGTCCTCAGTGGCAGGTATTCCAGCGTTTCATTAGAGGTTTTCATCATTGGCTCCCTTTTGAATGATTCTATGAGTGTTTGATGCCAAGACATCTTATCACACTCACCAGACTATATTGTGCATCTTGAAGAACATCACCCCTATTCATGGCCATCCTCGTGTTTGTTATTGGTTTTCATCGTTGCCTAGTAATTGGATTATTTTTCACATGTTCAACCTCAACTCCTATATTCAAATGTGTAGGAAAATGCTATTTTTAGAAGTGAAGAGCAATACCTTGGGTAGAAGCTTACATCACTCAACATTGTTTCCTCTCCCAAGCTATGACTATTGTTTTCACAAACAACTTATCAGATTGATCACATTACGACAACAATCCACATTATGCCTATCTGTGGACACGAGAGTCATACCATATTTGGAAATCACTCTGATTTTTCTACAAATCATGGGAATTCCCGACTTAGGACATATGTATATATTTTGACATATGTTGTTTCTTCCAGGTCTCCTTCATTTTTGTACTCGGACACTCTCTCTCTTTAGTGCCAGTATGCAAATTATTTGGTCCATCATATTCTTCTCTAACATCACACTTTAGGGCATATTTGTTATACTAGAAAGTACCTCCTCATCAGCTAAGAGGAGAAGACCAACTTCGATGGGAAGAAAACCTAAGTTACAAGCTTCTTTTCCATGGTAACACACTTGAGAAACCATTGTAAATTGTTCTAATGTGGTCCATCAACCCAACACACCACGTTAACCTAGGCATGAACACTTTATTTTTCCTACACGGCCACGTTACTTGAATTTCATGAGCTCCCAAAGGAAAAAAAACCAGAGTTAGCTCACTGACACTCCACCTTTTACTCAAGGTTGACTATAAAAGGATGGAAATATTCGCCTCAGACATGTCTTTGGAAATTTATATTCCTAACAAATGAACAGGTAAAGAGTAACAAAGTAGAGGAAATATCTAGCTTTTTCCCAAAGCAAACGTGTGAAGAAATGGGCAAAATTTGAGCCTACAATCATCTATATCTTGGAGGCTAGGCCACAGTAATAGGGATCAAAATTTATGCACTTTTATGTTATTAAGACAATGTTGAGAGAGAGGGGGAGAGAGAGAGAGAGAGAGGAACTAGGAGCTGAAGGAAGGCTTGTTGCAACAATCATGATTGTAATCATTCTTCTTAGAGTTAATAATATAGATCTATTGTCGTTCTATCTATGTCATGACCTCGATACTTTATTTTTGTATATCTTGATCTAAGGGTGATACTAATGCTTTTTTATTGATGCATTCAATTCTTATATGTTGTGATAAGTTAATGTATTGAATTGCTAAGGTTTATATATGTTTTGAAGATCACTTGGTGTCCGTCTTGTGTGTCGATCTCAATCTGAGAGTTTGTTGAGGATTATCTCTCCATCACACTAAAATCTCTAGCAAATTTGTGCCAAGGACATGTAGGTAACTCCTCACCATTACTTTGTCAATTCTTAGTTGACATTACATTCTTGAATATATCTTTCTTGAATAGTTGCAAGTCCCTTGATCCCACTTCGTTAGGTTTTTGGAAGCCTGAGACAGTGTTTTGTCCATCACCCATGCATTAATCCCTACAACACCAACCCCTACCTAAATTAGACATTATACGATGAGGAAATTCAAAATTCCTTTAGATAGATTAGAGTGGTTTAGAGTTACTTGAAGGTAATCTACTTGAATGAGTTATTCATTACCAACCCCATATGTTGTTTTCCTGAGATTGGTCACTAGGATTACCTTAGTCCCATGGGGGTGGTCCATTATTGAGCTTCTTTGTAGTCAACCAACTCTTGGCATTACCTGCCACGAGTTGGGTAGCCTTGAGGAGAACCGCTGACATGATGACCTAGCCTGACCCCCTCTAAATCAGGTTTCTAATGCACGTTGGCTTCAAACGTGGGATGGTGAAGGATTTTAAGCTCCATGATATGTCATCTTCTATGTCTCAACTAAAGTGGTCGATGGGTGTTATTGGAATCCTATCCCACTGAACCTACTGTTTAGTCAATTTAACGTCTTAAATTGCTCTACATAAATTATCAATCCGGGTATCGTAAACTAATGAAGTGTGGTGCACCATATGTGCTTAGTTAACCTTTTTCTTACTCGTTGTTTATAGATTTTATTTTGTTTTGGGGTTTTTATTTTCTCTTTGGTTTCTAAAGTGTCTATGCAAATGGAAATCATATTCTTTTAAAGTCTTTTAATACTTTAAAAGGTCAAGTATGGAGTAGATTTCAAGACAGGTTTATGTCCCTATGGTAACTTCCAAAACTTAGCAGTTCAAAAGATCATTCAAAAACATGTTTATTGATGGAATTAGTACTTTAAGCAAAAAGTGTAAAATATGAGCTTTAAATCAAACAAAAGATGAAATATTGATTCTCCCCTGAAAATCATTTGTCTCTGCTGCTGTCTAAATATGGAAATAAAAGTAAGCTATTGCACTCAAAGAATAAAATTGCAAGTAAAGTAAAGCTAAAATCAAATTACATCAACTCATATTCTGACCCCTTGCCATTAGTCTCGCTATGGCTTTCGGAGGTAATCATAAACAACTTGAGCAATCTGATATCTATTTGCAGAAAATTAAACTTAAAATCAAATTACATCAACTCATATTCTGACCCCTCACCATTAGTCTCGCTATGGCTTTCGGAGGTAATCATAAACAACTTGAGCAATATGATATCTATTTGCAGAAAAGTAATACTAATATCAAATTACACACTCATATTTCAATCCCTCACCATTAGTCTCGCTATGGCTTTCGGAGGTAACCGTCAATGAAATGAGCAATCCAATATCTGTAAACTAAAATCAAATCAAAACATTCATATTTCATTCCCTCACCAGTTAGTCTTGCTATGGCTTTCAGAGGTAACCGTCAATGAAATGAGCGAGTTGATTTCTAAACTAACTTAACAAAGCAAATGAACAAGACTGATATCAAAGCATAACTGAAATTGAAAAGCTAAAAAAAACAAGGTCAGTAGAGAGGCAAATCTCATGTCACTATTTGATGCAAAAACATGTAAAGAAAAACTAATCTACAATCAACCGGTTGAACACACTTACATGAATTAAAATTGCATGAATGGAAAATATAATTATCAAACTTGAAAGCAATCAAATGACATAATGAAATCAAAGCAAAATTACAAAATGAAATGTACTCTAGCTTACATTCTAATTTGCTCCATGACATTTACTTCACATCTCCTTCCATGTTGAGAACATTAAAGCTTTATTCAAATTCTTCAAAATCACAAAGTACAACAAAGCTCTTGAAGGCTTTCAAAAGCCATCAAGGAAGAAATACAAACTTCAAGCTAAAGAACTAAAAGCCAAGCCAAGCTATCTAACAAATGAAGGAGAGAGATCTCCTATTTATACAAAAGAATGAGAAGCCATCTCATTAATGAGAGTCCATGTATCTCTCCCTCTACCTCTAGAGTCCTAATCAAAATAGGAACTGATAAGACACATGTCTTCTTAGAGTTACAATACAATTAGGAGATATGACACATATCCTCATGATCCCATGATTCTTTCCACTCAAATTTCTGAATTTGGCCTGTTTTACGAGTGCCACATAAGGGTCCTCTAGAAAGCCTCCTTTTCACCTAGCAACACTCGCTCAACATCTCAAACCCATTTGTTAGGTTAAGCTTATGCACGATTATTTTCCTAATTTTTAACCACAAATTTCACTTACAAGAGCTTAGAAAATAATAAAGATTGGAAAAAAACAAATGTGGCCAATGATAATGAAAGTGGGATGAATGTGGTGACATAGTAGTGAAATGGAGGTGAAATGGAGGTGATATAATGGACATAATAGTGAAAGTGTAATGGAAATGAATGACATTTTCAAGACTCGACACCTACACCAAAACTATAAATATTGTTTGGCCCTAGTGTCCAAGTGGGCTTAATCTATGTAGGTTCAATTATTAAAGTAAAGTGTTTCAATTCTTGGCTTGGAGGTGTTAACCAAGCTCACATTTTCTTAGGGTGCGAGTGTGTGAAAATAATGCATCAAGTGGATGATTTAATTGAGCATGTTTTATAATGCCATTTGATGCTAAAAATAAAGTGATAAAATAATATAAATAATGTTGAAAATGACATAAAAATAAACAGCCAATCAAGAACACAAAACCCCACCCAAAAAGGTTATGAGGCAACTAAGCAAGAGAGGGAAAATGAGCTACGAAACTACACATAAAATTCCTAAAACACCTTATGCCAAATAGATTGAGATCTAGAGGCACTACTATTCTATAAATGGTGTAGGCAAACAACAAAATCAGAGGTGAGAAATGCTGCAAAGGATATGTGTGAAGCCTAAAACCTAGGATGTTCAAGGGGATCCTCAGGGGGAAAGGGTGAAACCCAAAATCTAAATGGAGAAGAGGTATAATAAAATTATCCAAAAGTGCTTAAAAGTAATGTATCAGACTCTAAAAAGCAATGGTTGAAAATGTTGAAACCCTAGACTCCTCACTCAGCCAATCGCTTCCTAACAATGTGGAAGTGTACTCTAAACCCTAAGGGGCTTTCTCCTTCCTCAAAGAGAAAAAATAAGAGAATATAGGCCTAGGGGAGACTGAAAAAAGAGATGAAGTAGCCTTCCTAGCCTACACGCAACACTCTTAGCAAATCTAGAAGAACTGAGTATTGACTCAAAACAGTGGAAAACACAGATTTTCGGCCAAAACTGTGATCTCAAACACATATCTGGGGTTGAAAAGTGTTTTTATTATCTTAGGACTCTCTATCAGTATAACTCACATAAATTTTGTCATCTCCTGCTTGGCTAGTACCTGTGACCTATAGAAAGAACTAGAAAACCACTAGAATCCAAAATGTTGACAAAAAAAGAAATAATACTATAAATAGAAATTGAGAGGCTAAAAAAAGTTGTAGAAAACCCTAAATTTTGCTAAAGCTTCAGTCACCTAAGAACGTTGTTATTACACCAGTTGAGTCACCATTTGTTAGCATGAAATTTCTTGGAAGGTGTACCAGAAAAACTTCACTTAAGTCACTAGGTGACACGTGACCTTAACAACAATTTGTGACTTCTTACACTTCAGATTTATAATAAAACATGGAAAAACTTGCAATAGAAATAACATATATGATCGAAAACATCAAACAAAAATATAGATATCCAATGCAATAACCCAAATTAAAATACTTTAAAATGAATAAATCTTTTATTGATAACACCTCGTGAAGGAGATCTACAAAAGGGTTTGTAAATCCCCTCTTCGTCGGAGGGCTCCTGTGATGTCCTTCATGCTTCAGTAATCGATCCTCTCTCAATGTGTGAAAAACCCATAACAATGTGAAGAACTCAAATGGGAACCCAAAAGAAAATATACGATCATGGTGACGATGATAATGATCATAGTGAAGAATGAATGAAAAACCCACCCTTTTATAAAAAGTATTAAGTTTTTTTTGTTTTCGTAGTTAAGCACCCACGGGGGATTTGAACCAGTGACCTATCGCAAGGATTGCCTTGATAGTGCACCCATTCACTGTCAACCCAAATCCTCGTGGGCAAGTATTGAGTTAAGTTCGAAAATGGGGAATAATAAAATAATATTTACCAAATCAATATCTAACCGTTAGCAATAGTTTATTATATTTTTTGTCAATAGAAAATATATTCAAAATGGTCAAATATATTTATGTAGAAGTAATTAACAAATAAAATGATTTGTTAATTATTTGGTGAGGATTAAGAATGGTGTGAAATTGAAATAATTATTAAATAGTGATTTAAAAATTATTCCAATAACGGAAATAAGGAATAATAAAAAATAGTGATTTTATTTAATTATTCTTAGGGGATTTAGTCAAATGTGACAAGGAATAATTATTTAAACAATGATTTAATAATTATTGTTTGAGAAATAAATTTTATTTATTCAACTATTGTCATGGTGTTATTTTTATTTTAATGATACAATACTTTAATAAAAAAAGGTCCACTAAATTATTTCCCATGGTGAAAGTGATTTTACAGTTATAAAATTAATCCTACATGGTGTATTTCAATCTGCCAAGTTAGAAATGGCTAGCTCATATTTTTTTGGTGATAACATATATATATATATATATATATATATATATATATATATATATATATATATATACACACACACACACACACACACACAACACACACACACACACACACACACACTTAAATCTATCTCGATCTTTGAATTAAGATTTACAAATATTCAATTTAATTTAATGAATTATTATTTTTTATTTTTATTTTCTTTGTTGTTTATGAAATGAAAATCATATTAATCTATCACAAAATTACAGTCTTGATGGTATTCATTTTCCGTTGTTTGTTACTTGGGAAATTACAGAGTAGTGACAAGACGTAAAGATTTTAACTGTCTAAATTACGTAATAAAAAATGAAGTCCAAACTGAAAAGGTTCTAATCCATAACTAGATGATTTCTAACCAACTATTCCAAGTAAACTAAAAATCATGAGGCCCAAAGCAAGAATAAAACGTGTATCAATGTAGCATAAGACTACTATGAGCTCGAAGGCTCCACCTCAATTTGTTATTTTCCTTGCTTTTAGGAGCTTCCTAGGTCTAGAGGGAGACCTAGGTAGTCTTTGATTCCTTGCAAGTGAAGATGTATATACATCATATAAATTTGTATCATATCAAACATTAATAGGATTTCCTCCTTGGCTTCATTCCTATCTAGTAGCACCCACTCTAATAGAACATTCACATGGAAATATAAATCAACTGTGTGGATGTATTGATTGTGCCAACCCATGGTGTGACTCGTCTCTTGTCTTGAAGAGGATGCATTTTTCTGATGTGCATGTTTTATAACCACTTAGACTTTCTTGTGATGTCCTACATTGCTTCATCAAGTTCCTCCTATATGCGTTGTGAAGTTTTCTCATGATAATGGTGCGCAGAGATTTTTTCTCACTGATAAGTGTAGGCTTTGCCTTCATTCTTATAATAAATTTCCCTCGACAATAGAATGCTCAGTATTGTGGAATTTTGATAACTATCTATGCCAAGAGCATTGAACCTCTATACGTGATGAAAAATAAGATTAAGGTTACGACAAGAGGCCAAGGCCAAAGAAAGCTTCCTAAGTTTAACTAGTAGAGAGACCTAATTCATAATAGAGAGAAAGGCTAGGAATGTCAAACGTTGAATCCAAATATTTGATAGTAAACTTATTCATAGATAAGGGTGAAAACAACATAGAAAATCCTCTAAAATATGAAGAAGTTCTAGGGGGAACTCTCAAAGCTCAATTATGTCTCTCTACATAAAAAATAGGAGTAGAGTATCCTTAATTAAAATGAGCTACGCTTCTTCCTTATCACCCTCGGTATTGTATCAATATAATATCCTACTACATGACACATGTTAGTATCATTAATTGGTTGCTTAATTTCATCATTACCATAGATGGATAGGTTGGTAAGGGTGGTTCCCACATAACCCTCCAAAATTTGAATGACATCAACCCATAAAACCAGAATCATTATCATTATTTTGCTAGTCATTTCATAGTGATTATAGAGATATCTAGGGTGGCGTGGTTATACATATCCATTAAATCCCATGGTGGGGTGTGCCCTGCATTCAAATCAGTCATTATATCATATAGAAAACATCATTGCACATCCATCTCTATATGTAAAATAAACAACTAAAACACATAAAGATTAAAATATTGATTTTTGTTTTAATATATTATTTTTATGATATTATATAATATTAAAAGATATACATTTTTAATATAAGTATTAAACCAACAACATCCCAAATTATAATAAAAATAATATTTCTCACTCCATAATGTAATTACCCTTAACAAATATGCAACATGTTAATCAATACTAACACTCCAAAATATTTAATCAACACTAACACTCCAAAAATACTTAATATTAATAATGAATTGAGTTAAAATATTTATAAATTATTAATAAATAATATTATTGAGTGGAGAGGGTCATTCTACTGCTGCGATATGATATGTAACACTATATGTGTGTCATCAAAGTTGAAAATAGCGTGTCATCAGAGTTGAAATTTTGCTCATATCTGCCAAAAAAAAAAAAAAAAAAAAAAAAAAAAAAATTCTAAAAATATAAAAATAAAAAAATAAAAATATATATACAAAACATTTAAATAATATCATCACGTGAAGAAATTGATTCCTCTCGCCTCATGTTAGATCATATTTAAAATGTACCTATGTTGATAAGTAATAAAATGAATAATAAATATTAAATCAATCGATTTATATAACATGAAGTTTAAATAATTATTTTTTATAAATAAGTAATATATATAAATTAATGGATAATTAATATCAATATCATTAAAATACTTAACTTATATTACATTTTGCATTAACAAAAATAACATAATTATAAAAATTAAATGAAATCATAACTTTATTTAAAAATATATTATTATATTAATTATAAAAATAATTAATATGCCAATTATATATATAATAATTTTTTTAATCATCAATACTTCATTTTAACTTGGAGATTATTAACTTGTAAATAGACTTCATTTTAACTTGGACATTATTAACTTGTAAATAGATTTTGTTACAATATTATGAGCAAACACCATAATATGCCAAAGTACCCGCTCATCCCATAGCAGTTTGGGATAACCACGAACATCAAGAATCTCTAATGACCTCAAATGTTCTAATGACCTCAAATGTTCCACACCTGTCATCTCTCGTAACACATAGCAATTACGAAGATATAGCTCTCTGAGCGTTGTGAGCTGCCTTAGTCCTGCTATGCTCCTGATCTCCTTACATCCGCTAACTTGTAGAACTATAAGATTTGTGAGCTGACCCAACCCTTGTATTTACTTGAGCCTTTCACAACCAGAAACACCCAACTACTCCAAGGAAGTCAAATATTCGACACCTGTCAGCTCTCGTATCTGACAACACCCCGCGAAATCTAGATATTTAAGCTGTGTGAGCTGCCGCAACATCATATGCCTCTGAAATTATCACATCTAGTAACAGACAATACCTGCAAATAATTCAAATGTTCCATGCCTCGCAGCTCTTGTATCTCATGGCATTGCCGAACACTAAGTCTTCTAATCAGCCCCAACCCTTGTATTATCTCCAGCTTCTCACATTTCTCAACAATCAACTTCTCCAAAGATACCAATGCTTCAAGACCGGGGAGATCCTTAACATTTACAAAGCTCTTGATGTCGAGTTCAAGAAGTTTTAGCAGATGGGAAAGCCCTCCTATTTGCCTCAACCTATAACAGCCTCTCAAGTGCAGTCGTCGAAGGTTAGGGAAAATAGCCTATTCAAAAGATACCTCCCTTATTTCTGCCTCTGACATGCATTTGTAGGCTCTATGATCTCCAACCCAAACATGCATTTGTAGTTGGAGGAGTTCAATCTATTCAACGCTCTTTCTCTTTCTAATGACAAGAGTGCTTCTCTTTCTCCAACCCTTTTAAATGGAAGCTGGCGCAACGGACAATCTGATACTATTAAATATTTTAGATTCTTCATATCCACAAGATGTTGCAGTAAGTATTCTATCCTACTATTCAGTGAGCAGACCAATGAACTCGGGCAACAATTTTAGTTGCGGCGAAGAAGAGACTAATAACATCTTCAAACACTTGAGGTCAACGATCCAAGGTGGCAGCATTTCCAACAAATCACTACCTAAATTTAAAGCTTCCAAATTGCAAAGGCCTGCAATGATGTTTGGGAATTCTTTTAACTTAGTTCCCTGCAAATACAAATTTCGCAAGGATCGTTGGTGTTCAACTTGTGGAGGCAAATCGATCACTTGCCCACAGAATGAAAGATCCAAGTATTCTAGTATTCTATTATCTCCAATTGTTTCATTGGAGATTATCAAAGCTTCGCAACCCTTCAATGATAGATCTTTAAGTCGAATTAAATTTCCAAATGTATGGGGAAGACTGCGTGAAGAAGAAGCACCTTCCAAATCTATTAGTTGGAGGTTTATTAGCTCTCTGAAGGAAACAAGCAGCGACACCAATCTAGAGAACCCTTTGAGGACTAAGTATTTCAAACACTTGAGGTCAACGATCCAAGGTGGTAGCATTTCCAACAAATCGCTACCTAAATTTAAAGCTTCCAAATTGTAGAGGTCTGCAATGATGTTTGGGAATTATTTTAACTTAGTTCCCTGCAAATACAAATTTTGTTGGAATTTTCTGCTAAATTCCATAACAGACAGACAAAAAAAAATGCTCTGTTTTTACTCTGTTTCTGCACAGAAAACTGAAAATTTCATTTTCTGGAAATGGTGTTGCAGCAACAGGATTTGGTGTTGCAGCAACGCTGAACAACACTCTGTTTCTGTTAACACAGAAAAAACAGAAAATTGCTTACTGGAATCGATGTTGCAGCAACACAGTTTGGTGTTGCAGCAACGCTGATCGTGGTGTTGCAGCAACGCGATTTTTTACCTCAAGTCACTTTTTGACTTACGGTGTAGCGACAACGTGTTTTGGACGAAAAGTCACTTTTTGACTTACAACATAAGACAATTGACACTTGGTGTAACAGCAACATAAAACAATTGGTGTCAAGTCACTTTTAGGCTTACGGAGTAATAACAACATGTTTTGACGCTTGGTGTAACAACAACTAAAATAATTGACGTCAAGTCACTTTTAGACTTACGGAGTAATAACAACGTGCTTTTGACGCTTGGTGTAACAGCAATAATAAACAAGAAAAAACAGTAAACTTGTATTCATAAACAATAAACAAGCTGATACAGTAAACTAACTGTTACAAGAGGAACACTTCAGTTCCACAAACCAATTTTCTTTATCTCAGAAAATTGCAGGTTCAGCACTGTTGTGCATTTACAGAAGAGACTTACTCTTGTTCTTCTAACCTTCTCTCTTGAAAACAGAATTGTTGTTCTTTACATTTCTAGGAAAATAAATATCTGAGTTTAATTGATAAAATAATCAAAATATCTTGTAACACTTATCTGTGTATTAAATGCAAAAGGCAGTGATGCCTTTCTCAGTGAAAACAAGTCGGCGGTTGCAGGGGAATTCAATTATGAATTTAATGCTCATCAATGTGAAAAATATCAGAAGACTTTGCGGCATCGAACAATCTGAAATATCTGTGGAAGATCAGATTTCGGATCAGCAGTTATTGTGTTGCAGTTGGAATTAAATTCCAACACTCCCCCTTTAATTTCAACTGTTGCATACCCAGGCATTTCCTGAAATGATCAAAACTTTTCTTTGTTGTTGGTTTTGTCAAGATGTCAGCCAGCTGATCCTCTATTCTGCAGTGCTGCAAAACAATCTCACCATTGTTAACCAATTCACGTATGAAGTGAAATTTGGTATCTATGTGCTTTTTTCTTTTATGAAAAACAGAGTTTTTAGACAATGTTATTGCTGAGCTATTGTCACAGTAAATGGTTGTGCCATTTTCTTGTGCATGACACAAATCTCTGAGTACTCTTCTCAGCCACACTGCTTGGCATGTTGCTCCTGTTGCTGCCACATACTCTGCCTCTACTGTTGAAAAAGACACAACTGGTTGCTTCTTGGAAGCACACAACTGGTTGCTTCTTGGAAGCCCATGAGATGGCTCCCGATCCCATATGGAACACATATCCTGATGTGCTTTTTCTATCATCAACACTTCAGCCCAATCACTGTCCATGTAACCTGTCAACATGAAACTTTCAGAAGAGGAGTATAAAATACCAAACCCCTTCGTTCCATTCACATACCTTAGAATCCTCTTGGCTACCTGCCAATGAGTCTCTTTTGGTCTTTCCATAAATCTGGAGATTAAACTCACAGCGTGCATAATGTCCGGCCTAGTTGCAGTCAAGTACATAAGGATGCCAACTATGCTCTTGTACAATTTTGGATCAAAATCCTTGCTGCTGTCTTCTTTGGTCAATTTCAACCCCACTACAGTTGGAGTCACTGCTTCCTTGTTGTTCTGCATGTTAAATCTCTTCAACGCTGCTTCTACATATTTATCTTGAGAAATGAAAACACCATTTTCACTTTGGTCTACTTCAATTCCAAGAAAATATCTTAAGAAGCCCAAGTCAGTCATTTCAAATTCATTTTTCATGACTGCTTTAAAATCAGCAATGGGAGAAGCATCATTGCTAGTGAAAATCAAATCATCTACATATAAAACAACAATAATAATCTTACCGTCATTCTCCTTTATGTAGAGTGTGGGTTCACAATCACACTTATCAAACCAATTCTCAATCAGATAAGCATCTATTCTGTTGTACCATGCTCTTGGAGCTTGCTTCAGCCCATAAAGAGCCTTCTTTAGTATGCAAACTTTATGCTCTTGGCCATCAACTTCATAACCTGGAGGTTGTTCAACATAAACCTCTTCTTTTAACACTCCATTCAGGAATGCAGATTTAACATCCATCTGATAAATCTTCCATTTGTGTTGTGCTGCAATAGACAACACTGTTCTGACTGTTTCCATCTTTGCTACTGGTGCAAAGGTTTCATCATAGTCTCTGCCTTGTTGCTGCTTGTAACCTTTCACAACAAGTCTTGCTTTGTGCCTGTCAATCTTGCCTTCATCATTGCTTTTGGTCTTATAGACCCACTTAACTCCAATGGCA